>OMNM01010634.1:17992-30656 GCA_900302745.1 Parablennius parvicornis | reverse complement strand
CACGCACGCACGCACGCACGCACGCACGCACGCACGCACACACACACACACACACTACTTATCTATGCTGTAGATCTCTTGTATTGTTCAAGCGTCCTGGTAGACACTTGAGTTACGAACTTTCTGACACAGACAGACTTTGAACTGTACATTCAGACAGTCAACATCTCTACGTCTGCAGTGGTGGACCCGTCACAAGCGTCTGTCACGACTAATGAAGGATGTGATGTATGTATTGTCTCTGCCTTACAACATGAACTGCCACTAATAGTTTAGTGTTTCTTATGTTTTGTTTTTTTGAGTGGAGGCCCTGGGGGCTTTGAGATCACACATGGTTAATATAATTTTTTTTTTTTTTTGGGTTTTTGACAAAGATCAGCATCGTTTGGTTCTAATTTGGACTCAAGCATTTCGAGTCCAGTGGCTTATGGCATTCAGTTTAACGGCATCTTCAGCATTAGCTGACATTCATTTTTGGGACGAAGTGCTGAAGATAAAACCGTGACATTCAGATGGTCTGTTTCCTTTAACTCAGCAAGACACAGCCGAGCCATAATAGACTAATTTATTTAAAAGGGGATTTGTCTTGCTGACAAACTAGGATTCCTTTGTGACTAATGACCCCCACACACTCTTGATCCTAAAATGTATTGCACTGCCATTTCTAGGACTATGTAAGTGATGGTCAACTCCTGAGATGGTTTTGTTTTTTGTTTTTTTTCTTTATGTACTGAAATGACTACTATTATTTAAATCTGGGGGCAAGAATTGTGAGTTTGAAGACTTATATATATATTTGGAGTTTGGAAGCTAAATATCTTGGTGAGGCGTTAAACACAGCGGCTTCTCTCTTGCAAATGGGATGAGCGGCGATAGAGCAGGAGTTGACGGGGCAAGTTAACAGCATTTGTCTTTATTTACAGGTTTATTATTCCCATGAGTTTGTCACATTTCAACATTGTCTGATAATGGATATATTTTGAAAATGTGCACTCTGGCACTCCACCAGATCTCCTCCAAATTCCAGCGTGCTATGAGCAGGGGCGTTCTTTGTAGCAGGCCTGTGTTTAGTGGCCATCATGCGCATGCCTCTTGGTTACAAAGTCTTTAGTTGTACAGAGAAATCATTGAGGAGCCAGTAAAGTTTACTGATGGTCTGTTTTCACGAACCTGACACAGTATAAGACATCAACATTGTGTTGCTGCGTCCTCTAATGGTCCCCTCTTTTAAATTAGTAATAACAGCAGAGTATGTATTGGGTAGACTAAACCGTTTTTTGTGATATTTTCTCGATTTCACCTCTGATGTTTCAGCACTTTGACGCGAATTTTCATCGGCAGTACAGGAACAGACGGTATTTGATCAAACATTTTTTACACTCTTATAGTGAGCTTTAAAACCTCAGTGCTTTTTTTTTTTTTTTCCCGAAAGACTTTTGATGCTGGACTTGTAGGTGAACTTCTTTTCATCTGTGGGTTATCTTTTGTTATTGCCAACATGGCATACCATACCAAGTACTGTGAACTGTGAGAGAACCTGATGTTTGTGTCAGTGGGTGTTTTCACGAGCGAAACCTACGCAAAGATCTGGAGTTCTGGCACATGCGCCTGTTTACCAGACTGCATGGAGGATAACCAACAGCTTCTTTCAAGTAAACTAGTTGTGAATACATGCCCAGTTTAGCAGTACGATCACCTATATATTTGCTGCCAGATGCCAAATATTTGTTTAACTTGTATGTATTAAAAAAGAAGAAAAAAAGACAGTGTTTCACATCTGTAGTCCTGACTAGGTAACAACCAATCATTTAGCTTATATAAATGACTAACGTATCACTGTTGTATACAGGGTCTTGTAGCCTGAAATAGAAGTGAAAAGGTGCTTTAATATTACATTAACAGTTGAATGGAGAATTCATTTCTATTTTTTATGGATCCTCCACCAGTTACATGTCGGGTGTAAATTGTGTGCATTTAATAAAGCTGCGCTGTACGTCGTGAGATTTGACAATGAGCCACAGTAGCTTGAAGTTTATGTCGTCACACTGTCCGTACAGTAGCAGTAACTTGTCTCCTGAAACTGAAGATGCTCGTTTCAGTGACTTCAAGCTACGGCAAGAATTTGCATCCTCATTTACAACGCAAGTGGGATAAATGTGTCCAAGTTGTCACATCGGAGAACTGTCCCGTCAGTCACACTTGAGGTAATTGTTTAGTTTGTGGTGCGAAAAGCATTTAAATATTACACCTCGTCTCCCACCTGCAACCCACACGACCCAGTGGGGCGTTCTCTCTTGCTGTTACTTGGTATAAAGCTAGTCCATGAAGCAGGCTGGGCATAGTTATTGCTTTTCAATTTCGACATCAATATTCCATTCAAATGAAATGTGCATGTAGCTATTTGTTTTTAGCGGCAGAGCCTAATTTTGACTTATTGATTTGAAAGTATTGATTTTTAGGGTTCAGAGTGCCGTTGACGTCTCTTGTTCTGCCTCTCTGGTCTCCTCCACATAAACGCAGTACAGAACAGGAAGCATGGCAGCCTAGACCCTCCCTGTGGTTACCTCTATGCACTAAGACGGAAATTGTTCTAATCAATATATTATTTTTTGCTTGGCTCATCAGTTTGTAGCCCCACACCTGGATTAATGAAATTCTTTGTACTGTGACATTGTGTATAGAGAAAAGTCATTAATATCCTCACCTTTAATAATGAATAAATACAAATAAAAAAAGTTATTTGATTTGGGTTGAGATGTGCGTACAACTAGTGCCTTAGATACCTAGAAGAAATGTATGCGTTTCCTTATGGTTTACTAATAGATGGCATGTAACAACCTGGTTTGTTGCTCTGTGTTGGTCTTCTTTTTATTTCCACTGTGTCTGGAGGAATTCTTGGTGCCATATCCACTTCTCTTCCCCACACCATGATGGTTAACGACCCAGTAATTTGCAAAACCTAGTGGCATTAAACAACACAAGGCAAAGCTTGAACGTATATCTGGATGTATTATGTTACATCTTCTCTAATTCACGGGTATGTCAGGATTGTTTTTTTGTTTGTTTTCTGTAGAATCAATGTATGAAAGATTGAGGAATTACCTCCAGTCTCACATTGTCAATGAAAAGCACCTTGTGGTCATGTTTGTCTTTGTGTATACAGAACAAATTGTAAGTTTCTGGAGCAAATGGGGAAATATATATGATGGTGACCGCAGTGGAGTATTATTTTGTCAATCTTTTTGAGATACTTTAGCTCAATAAAGCACCTTAGCACCTGTGATTTATTTTCTCTGGAGGGTTTCTTCTTTTTTTTTTTTTCTTCTCAGCTTGCCGTTACTGACTGCTCAGTCTCTGCCTCTTTGTTCATCCATAAATGACATCATCTTTAGCTCCCCAACGCGTAATGCTGCATAACTCCCTCCACACACACACACACACACACCCACAAACCAGTACGCGTATGTGGGACGCCAGGCATGATGTAATCCAAAATCATTTTTCCTCACTTTTTCTTTTTTTCCTACCATTCCTTCTCCAGTAAAAAAAAAAAAAAAAAATGTTATCTTCCTCATTACTGTAAAGCGCTTTCCGCTTGATTATTTTACTGTAACACTGAACTGTTTGTCTCCACTGGTATTTCCATGTGCGGGGAGGGGACCCGGTACCTCCTGAGCCCTCTGTGCTCTCCTCACTGGTCTGCTTTGTTTGAGGACAGAATGGCCCTCGCTCTCCCCCTGCAGCCCCCTCATCTTTGTGAATCCACCACCTTCCCCACCCCCGTGTCTTTCTCCCACTGTCTACCAGCTGGTAAAATTAAACGCTGAGTGTTTCTGACTGGCCCAAAGTCCCCACTCTCCAGCCCATTGACTGTCCCCATGGCAACAAGCTCATCTGGAGCTGCTGATGGAGGCTGTCTTCCTATACAGGCTCTACCTGGCCACGGAACGGAGGCAGAGGGATGGGGTGGGTAAAAGGGGGGCCTGCGTGGAGCAGGGAGGTTAACTCGAGCTGCTGTGAAAGCCGCAGCGGAAGGCAAGAATTAAACGGCTCGTTTGTAGCCCGGTGCGCCGACGGAGAGCTCCTCTGGCTACGAGGTCACGTCGTACCAATGTGACCTTGACATCGCGAGGTCCGCTCTCCAGGTCCCCTCTGAAAGTCCCCATTCCACCAACCTCCATCCTCCACAGATCTTAGCGTGGTCGGAAGCAGTTGCCATTCTGACCTTGAATGTTTGACAACACGTAGCAAATTGGTTCAGTATCTGTGCTGCTGTCAGTCAGCAAAGCCTGCATTTTTTTGGTTTGATACACTTGCAACAGAGATGAGATGTTTGCCATGTTTTTGCTCGCAACACAACAGTTTCCAAGGATACTTTTCACAACACACAAAGGACTGAGCAAACGTCTGAGCCAGCGCGCAGGGAGAAGATTCTTATATTATCTCCGCAGCAGAAGTGGGGATCAAATTGTCACAACCGCAAATAGTAAAAAGAGTTTACAAAGCTCCCCACCCCCGCTGCTACCACACCAGTTTCTACTCCCTGTGGGGTGGGGTTGTCTAGGCAATAGTGTGACCCCTGAGCTTTAAGGATGAAGAGCGAGGGGGTGGAGGCTTGTCTTGCCGTCACTTGCTCCTTCATTCGTGCGCAAGCTGAGAAGTGTGCTCTGTTCAATTCGTAATAAGTGTCTGCGAGGTTGACCTCGCTGAGCTTCGGCATGCACTTACCCCATCCTCAGAGCGGTAAGGTCTGCGTGATGAAGTACTAAAGTAGAAAAGACCTAAAAGGGACAGAAAAAAGCCTGGAGCTTCATGTGGAGACTTTTGATCTGCCACTAACACTAGTAATCCTACGCACTCCCTCCAGAATAGATGGCATTTAAAAAAAAAAATTAGATGTCCATGTGGGAGGGAAATGTCAAAACAAAATAATCACAATTATCCTAAATATTCTTTTTATTTAAAATCACTCTCAAAACATGTTAATTGCCACACTCCTTTAACTTTTATCTGTTAAATCCCAAGCCTGAATTAAAGTTTCTCCACAAATCACTGGTTTGAATCTCTTGTGGCCGAATAAAAGCCTGTGAAAATGTCAGTCATGGGACATTAAAGCATCTTGCTTGATGAACTGCATTTCTAAAGGCATTTTGATTAACAATAGGCCCTTGTCATAACTCTGCTGCCATCAAATGTAATCGAACGGTTGTTGGCTGTTTGTGGACTGCGTGAATAGAGAAGAGAGAAATGGGGGGAGGGGGAAGAAAAAGAGGATAAAGTGGTTGCTTTCAGGGTCGGGCTTGGAAATCCCAGCTTGTTCAATCTGCATCATAATTGAACTGTTATTTACAATTCTCATCCAGGAACTTTATTGATCTTCTCTTTTTTTTTTTTTTTTTTTTACTCCCCCCACCTCAACGGCTAAATCAAATGAAATTGACCAGTGCACACTTTGCCTCCGCTGTCACCTTTTGTCCTCTAGTTCCTTCAGCTACCCACATTTCACAGTTTTTTTCACATTTCTGCTGATTTGCCAAACCTCGCCGCTCTGAGTTTAATACATCTTAATCACTATTAATCCTAATCCCCTCAGTGGACAGCATGAAGCCTATGCAAGCATATGGTCCAACAAAGCTAATTTAGCAGACGCTGCAATAACATGAACAAAGACAAAAGGAACTATGATGTTGAGTCGTGGACAGAGAGATACTAGAATGTGAAGTGAATAATGAAGATCTTCTAACTGAACCTCCCTATCATGGTCATAGCAACTACATTTACTCACTATGGGTTTTTTTTTTCCCAACTTGCAACTGTGTACATACTCACAGTTATAGATTGACAGAGAAAACAAAGCAACAGGAGCAGTCATTTGAGATGTAGATTTTTTCTTTACTCATACAAGAGAAATAGGAATGATTAGAGAATGTATGAAAGGTATTGAAAGTTGTTGGAGGGGAAAAAAGTAAAAAGTACATTTCCTAAGAATTTCAACAAAAATTGTGTATCTGTTTCTAAACCATGAAGCCACGACTTGTCTTGCCTATTAATAATTGATCAGTCTTACTATGGCAACAGCATTACAGCATTTACTCTTTCTTTCGTAATTGTTTGAAACCTGATTTTTATTTTTTTGTCCCTTTATATGCACAGGTGGTTCAAAATGTTTCCATACAACCATACATCCTTCCCAAATTCCAACTCCACACATGCATTGTGTCATATCGAGGAGCAATTTCTGTTTGAATGTCTGAACTTTTAATGTTTTTAACCTTTAAAAAAGACAAAATACTGAGGTGAGACTATGAAATACTAATATTTGGACTAAAGACAGTATAAGGCCAAATCTCAAAATTTTATTTTTCTAAGATGCCACAGATGACTGTGAAAGAAAAGAGGAAGATACACCTCATATGAGCTCATCTGTCATTTGATAAACTGTGCATGAAGACATTTTATCCAACATAACCTTCATCCAAATCTGTGCTGTCATTTTTTAAATGTATTGATTGTTTAGCTTCGAGTCTATTTCATGTAATTGTCAAAATAAACATAACTCCATACAAAAATATTAGGTCAGCTGTTTTAACTTAATCTACCATTAATGTAAAGGTTTTTAGTTGTTTTCAAAATTTTCTGTGGTCAAAAACACGATTTTCACAAACTTGCCAGTCAGTGCTTATTTTGTTCACAACTAAATACTTGGTATAATTAATTATCAACCAATTTTGACCTTTACACACTGCAGTGCTTTCATATTCCCTTTCCTCCCCTTTTTGCAATATTCAATATGATACATTTTAACTTTAGAGCACATTTCAAGACTCTTGAGCATTCGTCACACTCCTTTTTTCCTTCATTTTCAAGTAATCTGAATGATCGTCCTTGAGCACACAGTGTTCATGATGACTTGTAGAGTAGAACTTGTACTCTTCAGAACAAAATGTGCTCTGGGTAACAAAAAAAAAAAAAAATATTTTGAAAAGAATTTCAAAAATAGTCACACTCTCTGAAATATATGATTTCAGTGAGAGAAATGATGGCAGCTGACATCCTATTGCTGGGACTGGTTTAAATCTTTTACTCAGTTAAACCTACTTTATAGTGCTTCGCAGTATATCGATGAAGACACTTGAGACAAATATGAAATGCACATTTACGTGCACAAGTGTGTTGCATGTAATGGAAATGTATTGGACAAGACTTGGATAAATGAACACTGAATTTTTCACATGCTGTTTCTGGTAGCAGTGCAGCTGTCGTCACTGTCGAGGTGTTTCCTTGTGTCAGAGACTGAGGCCCCGTTTACACGACAATGAATACGAGTGTATCTGCAAAACGTTCTTCACTTTTAGGTTGAACTCATTTGTCTTGACACGCAAACCTGAACTAAACGTGAGCGTTTGATTCTGAATTCTGTCATTTTATCTCTTGTGAATCCCCTCGCTGATGTCAGTTTGTCTACCGGATGCTTTCTCTCCCGCTTCCTTCCAGACCAGTCTCGAGCAGAGAGGTCCAGCTCCATCACTGTGGCGGGGGCCGTGATGGGCGCAGTCCTCGCCCTCTTCCTCATCACCGTCTTCACCATAATCATCCTCACTGCTCGCAAAACCCCGCCGACTGCCTTCACCGACAAAGTGTAAGTCGGGCAAATAATTCATGCTGCGGAACATACTCGGCTGGTTAATTAATGACATGATAGCTGGGTGAGGTGACTGAGGCTCACCGGTGGGTTCAGGGAGCTGCTCCTTCCTCCTGCAGTGGCGGCGGCACTCTCCCCGGAGCCGGGAGGCCTGCAGGACAAGGTTGAGGGGAGGCAGATAATTGCTGTCTTGGCAGTAAGCCCTTGTCCCCATTTTGGTCAGTCTGTTCACATAGTGCACCCGTGCTCATGTTAATGTTGGATCAAAGAAGAATAACTCGGAGGTTAAATTATTTAGAAAAGAGCTGCGTCGCACTCCACAAGAGTCCCACGACTGACATTAAATGCAGTTTGTTGTTTGACTGGCATTTGCTGAATGAAAGGATCGAGCAGTTTCATATGTGCAGAAAAGCAAAACCTGGTAGGTTCATCTTAAAGTTCATGCGGCAAAGGTGCACTTTAGGTGTCAATAGGAAATGATGAGCCTGCTGCCTCTTACATAACAATCATCGGTGAGGTGAGCATGAACCATATTTGCAAGGTTGCAGAGTGACCTCATCATCCCTGTCAGCGAGCTCATCCCACTCACCTCAAGCATGTCTTAAGAAAGGCAAGGATGTAACACATAGAAAAGTCAGGATAGAAGGCGCAAAGCCTTACTGATGAACTCACTTTATGTCAACTGCAAATTTAACAGAGATGTTTAAAAAAAAAAAAAAAAGACTGTTTTATTGCATCTCCTCATTTTCCAAAAAAAGTAGCTAATATATTCCTTTCTGATTTCATATTAGCACATTATGGGGCACGTAAAATACAGGGAAATTGAAAAATCCAACACTTTGTTTTTCTTTTTACAACTGTGACCTTTTAAAATAAGTCTCGAGAACTGATTCTAATTATATGGAATGAAAATCTGTTGAAAGATGTATAATTGATCAAAATGACATTGTCTTTATTGACTCATAGTTTGTTTGTTTTTAACATCTGTAAATAGGATAAAATTCTAACGCGTTGTCTTTAAAAAGCTTTCACATTCCTGTTGTCTCATCTTAATATTAATACTTATCTAAAAAGTAATGTGTCCTGTAACTATTATTAACTAATAACAAGAAACAAGAAAATGTTAGAAGTGACTTTGGAATGAAGCTGTGAAGTAATTGGTAATTACACTGCCTTACAATAGGGGGCAGTACTGAGCACACAGGTCATTTACTTAATAGTGTCAATTTGTTCAGGCACCACAAAACTGGAGCCTTTTACTGAATGACAAATGCATTTTGAAAACAATCCCAATTACTTAACGTAAACAAAAAAATTATACCACTAATACGGAGACTTTAATTTTTGCTGCAGTCGTCACTGTGCCTGGGGCAAGTTAATGAAAAACACTCATTGACCACTCCAGCCAGTAAAAAAAAACAAAAATACTTCTCCCTTGTAAATGTTTGCTCTGCCTGCCTCAGAGTTGAGTTTCAAACATCCCGCTGTCTGACCCAGTGCGGCGTTAAATTTACGACTGACCGCCCGCTGCAACTGAGTGCAGCCCTGCATCACCACGCTGACACTACAGGACGTTCCATCTAACCGTGCGCCTGTCCGGTCAATGCCACGACAAACTTAGCATCTTAAGTGTGACCGTGGCTGGAAGTCCCAGTGGACCGCAGGGACGGTGTGCTGGGGAGGGAGTGAACGCAGGCCTCGCCAGCCACCCCCACATACACACACACACCTTCATCACGCTCCAGTGTTGGACAGTAGGTCACCGAGAGCACTGACGATAATCTCTCACTGCTTCCCATCCCAAATATGAAAGAGGAGAACAGCATCAAGTGACACACAGTGTTGGAAAATCAATGCCCTTCATGACATCTTTTTTATGAATGGCCAAGGTCGGCAGCAGGGTTTGGTTTTAGTAGTGGACGGGGACTTCAATAAATGGGGAAATGACTCTGCGTTTTGCCGGGATTAGAGGGGCACCTGTCGGAAATCTTCAGATTTACTACCAGGAATGAAAGTCCATCACTTTTATTCCTATGTTGTTGGATATATGAAACTCTATTGATTCAGGCTTTATGCCATTAGTATCACTCAGCCCTCTGCTTAAAATGGACACTTGAGGATTGTATTTCCATAAAAGTTGCAAATGATGAACTTGCAAAATGACTGTTTTACAAATCAGATCGGATCTTTATTCAGGCGAGTTGTTCAGGTTACCGAAACATTTGATCCGACATCATCCGTCTTTTGATGTTCGCTCACGTGAACAACTCCAGCTGCTCTTCACATCTCCGGTGAATCTTAAGCCCCAATAGAAGACCACCTGAAAATTGTTTCAATGTTCTGCTTCTCAGATGCACAATTTAACCCTTTTAACACAAAAGTAAAGCTCTGCCACAAAATGCATTACAAGAATACACTACAGCAGCGCTCTGCCACTTTATTCCACAAAGTTTAGTCATTTTGAGGACATGATGGGAGATAATTGCAGAGAAGCCTAAAAAATTTCAAAGCTTTAAACCGGATGTGATTTGTGAAGAAATCCTGTGTTTTTTAATTAAATAAAGTAAGCGATTAGTATCAAATTCATATTTAATTTCATTAGAAGACAGTTATTTTAGGGCTGAATGTAATTAAGAGGAGTTGCAGTTGTTTTTTGTGATCGAGCTGACAGAAATCTACTTTCCAAAGTCTCACATTAGCACTCCAATGATTCATTTTATTGTCCACAATCACATCAGATCAATCTTATTAACCACAATGAGCTTTATAATGTGACACTAGGTACATGTCGGTGCGTGCTCCTAGAAGTAAGTTGCGTTCAGCCTGTCTGAATATTTTGACTCATCATTCCACTTTTTACCTGCTGCTTCCTCCGAGCAGAGACGAGACAATATCGTGACTTTTATAAATGTTTCAAACCGCCCGATTTCCCATCTGGTGTCTTGAAGCCGCTGACTCAGACTCTTGACTTTGCACCCTCTATAAACTGTCACTCTGACTCCTCCGTTAGGTGTCTGTCTGCTCTTGAAAACCCTCTCTTCATCGCATTTTCCCTCTTTCTCTGAAGCATTGACCTTCCTCCGACACACAAGCCGCCCCCTCCCTACTCCGAGAGAGCTCCTGCAGTTCCTCTGGGAGTCCACGCATCACAAGTGGCCTGGCTGTGTCAGGTGAACCCCCTTCTCTTTATTCTCATGCTTTTTTTTCTTTTTGTCTCCGAACAGCTGGTTTCAAATCATTATGTATGCGAGCCATCCTGCCTTTACACCATGCTACATGGCCACTTTGTTCGCTAATGATGAGTCACAGCAGGCGGTTATAACAACCTGCTGACTACCTTTATCAGATTTTATGGAGCAGAAAGCCTATTGGTGGTGCTCGTTTTAACATGTGAGATAGTTTAATTTTTAATTATTGCTCTCAGCTTAAGCTTTCATAAGCCTGTCATTGTTTTAGCCTCACACACGAGAAGTCTTAAGGGCCCAAAAAAGAAAAAAAGGCTTCTGGATTACTTCTCACACTTGAATGATATTAATAATAGAATAACACAAGAGCATGAATCTGTCAAGGTGATGACGGTGGCTTTCTTTCTTGATCATCGTCTGCAGACTCGCAGAGCAGAGCGCAGGTACGAGCTCTCCGACAGGCCGGATCCTCCCGCTGAGAGGTCGGGACCACGCAGCCCCACCCAGCAGGCCTCCCGCCTGGAGTGGGTGTGTCACCAGAGCGGGACGGACCGGGTGTACATCAACCACCGCGAACACTACGTGTGACATATGTGCCCTAAACACGGTCCACCAATCACACTGGCAGTCGGTCCGCCCCGGCGGCGCCGAGCACACAGGACCTCCACTGCTTCACTGAGCCATCAATCCAGAGGAGGAAACAGGTGGCAGCTTTAGAGGAAGGGACTATTTATTTGTGAGCAGTTTTTTTTTGTTGTTTTTTTCACACCTTCACCACCACGGTCAAAATTTTTGAGAACCATTTTCTGAGCTTATGGCTCCACGTTCACGTCTCTACAATGAATATATACTGTAGTTGGCAGCTAGTACACTGGAAACCACAGGAAACGAGTACATTCCTCAAAATTTCAAACTGTTTTTTAATTATGGTAGTTTTGATATAACTCAGACAATAGTTCCCTGGTGGCTGTGAGTGAAAAGACACTACACACACCGTTGGTAAGAAATTATTTCTTTCGTAAATTTTCAAAATAAAGATGAAACCTTGAGACTTTGAGTAAAAATCTATGAAGACATTTTTTTTGTTACTTTATGCTGCGTTCATCTCGCTGGGAACTGGGATAGTTACCAGTTGAGAAGGTGCTTTTTCTCAGTTAACCAATAAACAACATGGCCGCTGTATTGCTGCTGTCAGAAGAGACAAAATAGCTTGTTATAACGTCAACATCCACGTACAACAGTTCTAAACGCCAAGAAGTAGAGTGTTTTCATTTATGTCAGTGAGTACAGCAACAGTAAGATGACACATTTTTGAGCATAGTCGGCATATTTCACAAATTCCACGAACAACCTTTGCCACTTCTCGGCTCTCTACAAAAGCTTCCACATTCCCAGTGGAAAGCTTCATTGCAGATCAGTTTTTCACCACTGGGAAATAGGAGCATTCCCAGCTCCAAGTTAATCTTGAAAGCTCCATTATTCTTAAAATCCTGACTTTGATTTGGATCTTAACATCAAAACTGATCAAAAGAAGTTAGAAAATGTATGTTTGTTAGATGACTTCTTTGTGTTTCCTGATAATGGACGGATGTAATGTCACAGGTATTTGTGGGACTAGCAGCTGGTTGCTGGACACATTTTAAACGGGAAACAAACCAACGTTGTACTAGTTTAGAATTTGTTAGCCATACATTGTTAAATCAAACACACAGTCCACCAGGAATGATCTCATTTCTACATTGGTTTATATTTTTATGGTATTTCAAAATGCTTTGTTTTTTTGTTGCTTTTTTTTTTTTTTTTTTTTTTTTTTTTAAATTCACTTTTTTTTTTTTTT
>OMNM01010628.1:4977-17630 GCA_900302745.1 Parablennius parvicornis | reverse complement strand
GGGGGGGGGGGGGCAACATCAGCTAACAATCTGCCAACTTTTCACCGCCTTATTTTCATTAGTTAAAAGAGATGATGTGGTGAAAGATTGTGGATTTGAGTGCAGAACAGATGCACTCTGAGACAGACGAAAAAGTGAGAATTACAATCGGTGTCTCATTAACGCTGGAGAGTTCAGAAAGTAGAAGGTAAGCGTATAGTGGGATATATGTAGGGAATAAAAAGGGGGAATAACTAGTATTTATCGTCTGTGATCAACAGCAGGAAGAAAGAAAGAAAGGAAGGTAGAAGGTGAGAGCTGATGGATAGTGGGGCCGTTAACCACTTTAGCAAAAAGCTCCTGTCGCCAAAAATGTGAGGCAGGAAATGCCAGCGAATAATCCTCGTGCCTTTCTGCTCGCACACGAGCGGTGAGTCACTTCGCTCACTGACAGCTTTCTTTGTTGGAGAGCGAAAGCGTCACAAGACTTCAAGCACACGATCATAAAGACTTCCACACTCTTGATGCTACTTCCACTTGGATCTAAAGTCTCCTTCAGACAAACCCTCGCAGTGCAAGGTGGTTGTTGTTGTTGTTTTTGTTATTCAAAATGCTGCAACCGTGTCAGATTACGTCCTAAAGTCACAAGCTTGTAAAAGAGTTCCGTAGTTTTTACCTCCAGGTTGCAGATGAGTGTTTTGGTTTGTTTTTTCTTTGCTTTTCTTGTTATAATGAGAAAATAATATGTGTAAATATAAATAAATACAGCTGGCACACTAAATACATTGTTTTCTGCATTTACGTATACCTTTTCCGTGGAAATGGATGGATCGTTTTGAAAACCTTGTGGCGTAAACGTGAAAATATTCTGAAACGGAACTGCAAAAATGTGAAACATCCGGTAAAAACAATGGGGTCAAATTCAAGCTCGGTTGGTGGAGCGGTCGTCTCCCAATCGCAAGGTTGCAGGTTCAAGTCCTATCTCCTCTTGTTCACATATCAGTGTCCTTGAGCAAGACACTGAACTCCAAATTGATCCCAGTGGACGGTACCGCCTTGTATCGTCACCAATGTTTAGGACTGCTCAAGCAGTTTAAAAGCACTTAGAAATGTCAAATCTATTCACCATTGTTTCATATAAAGTCAGGAAAAGTCATTTATCTAGATCTTATCAGATCTCATTTTAATTCCGTGTGTATTTGTATTTTTTAGGCGACGGATCCAGATCTAGGTTCAAGTGGGCAGGTCCATTATCGCCTTGTCAACCACCAGAAGCTGTTTTCCATCAACGCCACCGGCGCCATCAGGACCGCAGTGCCACTGGACAGAGAGGTCAGTGCCAACTCACCGATTTATTCGGTGAGTTGCTGTAAATGTCATCAGGCGTCGGACGCAGTACGACACGGACACCAGCTGAAGCCGGGCCGAGGCGTCGGGTGTATAAACGCTTGCGTCTGAAGCGGCGGCGTCGACGTTTGATTGTGCAACTCTTGTCATCCCGAAGGTGAAAGGTCATTACTTCCTCATGGTGGAAGCGTGGGACGGTGCGGTGGACCCTCGCCGATCCCGGTTGACTCTCTCTGTCACCGTTCTGGACGTCGACGACAACAGCCCCTCATTCACCCAACAAACCTACAGCGTGAATCTGCCAGAAAACACCCCCAAAGACACCGTCATATTACAACTGAATGTACGTAAATGGAGGGATTCTTATTTCCATAATAATTCTAGTGATTTGTTGTGAAGAAGTTCTCTTTCTAGATGGATGGCTGGTTGATGGACATATACCTGGAGATAACTGCGGAGCGATTTTCAGTAACACTTCACAGATTTTTTTGTCGACATGCTCTTGAACCTGCCGTTTTAGTAATCTCATTAATGGTGACATTTACCAAAGGCACAAGTTGAAATAACCTTTGCATCAGCCTCAAATTACAAAACGGGGCAACCTCGGAGGGATGATTTAAGTTAATAAAAGGCCCTCGAGTTCTACATTTGATCACCGAGGCCAGCGCATGATGAACCTGACAGTTGTACTTAGTCCCTTTCACACGTCTTCCTTTGAACTACCAAACTGGTTTCGTTTTACGTCGCAGTTCGCGTTTGAGAACTCCGACAAAGTAAAAAAAAAAAAAGTATAATTTGACAACACTGACACAGTTGTAGAGGAATGTGAAGTTGAAATAGAAAACGAAATAAGGATATTCCCTCAAGCTACCCAGAAAATATTCTTGAAAGACAAACTAAGATATGGACCACCAGCTGGACTCTAAAGGTTACTACCACAGGTGCTTCAGACAGATCAGCCCAACATGCTCATAATAAAAAATACTACGTTCTGCTAGTAGCTTGTGCACATGTAGATCATTGTCCTTCGGGCGAATATTTAAAAAAAAAAAAAAAAAGGATTTGTGATATTACACACTTAACATTTTCTAACCCGACACTCATGTCATTCCCCGCAGGCAAAAGACGCTGACCTCAACTCCAACCTCACGTACCGAATCAGAAGCGAAGGCCCGGGCCAGGAGATCGCCCAGTTATTCCACATTGACCCGGTAACAGGGGAGCTGTCGGTGCGCAAGGTTCTGGACTACGAAGCTCTGACTGGCTCTGATCCCACGTACACGTTCACCGTGGAGGCCCTGGACTCTGGGGGAAGCATGCCTCCCGGACTGGCTTCTGTTACTGTCAGGATACTGGTGAGTGTGCGTGGGAGTGCGTTTTAAGAGATCTTTGTCTGAGTCTCCGGATAACTCGAATCATTCTATCACTTCTGCTGTTGTGTTTCTCCAGTTTAAGGGAGATTAAATTGACGTTGCCGCACAGCAGGCAGTGAAAGGAGAGGTGTTTAAAGTTGAAGTGTTCAGTTTAGTGAAGTGCCACAACAAGCCTGGAGAATAACAAACATCGTTATTGATGGAAATTTCACACGGTGTCAAAACTCCCCCCCCCCAAAAAAAAGAGAGAGAGAAGTTGAAAGTAAAACTAATACATATTTCATAAAATGCTTAAAGCAAGTTATATTCATAAAATCTATTGTGCAAAGATTCAAGAATATGACTGTTTGCAGACTATACATAGAGACTTACCGTAACTTCTGAACTAGAAGTCACAACTGAATATAAGACGTATTTGTGGGAAAAAAATAAAATGAAAAAGGTCACGAAGAGGAAATAGCTTATGTAAATTGCACAGGAGTATAAGATTTATTTATTTTTTATGCTTTCATACATACCTTTTTTAGCCCATGGTTTTTGCTTTTATCATTACGGTAATAGATTCTCCAATTTTCACCAGCCAGTTTTCTTTTTCACAAATTTTTACTTTAAATTCTGCTTCTTCTTTTTCATTTAGCTCTTGCTGTCAGTCGAATACGAAAGTAATGGAGGTTTAACAATGCTACTTTAGCAGCATGCTGTTATCATACAGTTACATCCAGTAATTACCAGTTTATTAACTATTTTATATTAAAGACAGAAGGAAACTAAATACAACAAAGGAAAAAATTTGCAATTACCTCGAAAGAGGGCACGTTTCCTCTCTTATAGGTATGTTATTTCTTTCAGTATGGAAAAATGAGCAGGATTTTTTTTTTCCAGTTCAATATGATTTGCCTTCCTGCCAGCGGTGCAACTTAAAGCATCATATTATGTTGACTGACAACTAGTTTGACCACGAATAATGTCACGACTGGATCTACGTTAACTTTAATTTGTGAAATTTGGAATATTTTCCTCCAGTATTTAAGAATATTTGGGAAATTCCAGAAACTATATGCTTGTGAAGCTGTCCTCTGGAAGGATCAGCTGTGACAAATATATCTAAGTACAGTCATCCGTGTCGGACACATGCAGCACAGAGGAAAGGACTTAGAACTGAGCTTTTTCCCACTGACTTTCTATAGTTTCCAGCCTCAGATCTTCCTCCCAGGTCGTTTTAAGATGAGCCAGTAAGTCACTGCAGTCCTACTGTGACAGGATATTGAAGATTTTTGATATCAAGCCTTTTGTAAGGGTTTGGACAAAAGTAAGTCTTCCAGTGTCGGCTCAGGGCTGCCTGGGAAAGAGAAAATGATGGACTTTTAGATATTTAAAAATAATCTTTATTGGGTGAATTACATTTTTTTACAGGCTGGTGGAAGTCAGAGATTTCATTCAGTTTTTACACTTTTTAGCATGTTTGATTACATTGAAATATCATCAAATTGGGTTCATATCCTCTCATATATCCTTAATGTAAAAAAAAAAAAAAAAAATTAAGCCATTTTAATGCAAATGAAAAAACTTCATATTATTCAAAGTCAACCTTTCAAACTGAATTTGAACTTGGCGTGTCGCATGAAGTGGCATCCATCAGCAAACTGAGCTAATGAATGAAAAACATTTTTAAAAAAGGAAAATATTACACAATCGTGCCAATGCGGTAACCTCACTTACAACTTCTAAGAAGCACTTTGTTAAAGTGTTTTCTTTTTCCACACCGGAGACGGTGAAATTACCAGCAGATACACAGCTGTTGTCTTGATTTATAAAGCAGTGCCGTGTTAGTCTGCAACAACAAATCTCAAGGCTCGCATGCAACCTTTGCAGCCGCACTAGAAATGAGCTTAGCAACCTTTGTACCATCTGTTTAGCCACAAATCTTTTTTAAACTCTCGCGTATGAGGACTTATTATGAATTTGTTTAAATACACGATTCTCTCAAAGTGACATTCCAGTATTTGTATAGAAGAGAAGGTTTCACTATAATGGAGGCACTTTGTCCTTCTGGTTTGTTTGTGTTTTAATCCCGCTAGGCTAAAAGAAAAGCGCTCACTGTTTCTGTCCCATTTGATGCACCAAAATTCTGTGAATACATTAACTCTTAGGGATCTGAAACTTTACAGATATTCAGAAACGAGCAGCCAATTTGCCGCCTCTTTCAGAGGCTTCGTTAACAACCTCACGTCTTTGTCGCCATTTGACAGCTGTGGCTTTAAAAACCCATCACATCGGCAGCCTATGGGAATATTAAAACCAGCAGCATTCTGTGGTGTCCTTACTTTTTATACTGCCTGATGTTTTCTGGTCCTGCTGTGACCAAAAAAAAAAAAAAAGAAAAGGTCTTACAGCTCCTTCCAACGTTGCTCTTTTATTCAGCTCCAGAGATAAATTAAGATGGTTTAAAATGGGGGTCAACGTAGAAGGAAACTCTTACACGTTTATAGCTCATCATGGTTATGGACTCCAGGGTTATTTTACCAGCATTATATGCTGTTTTTGTGTCGATTAATGTTCTCCCCATCGAAAGCCAGATGTTTAGAAACCTGTGAGGGATTCACTGGTGAGTAGTTTTGGGTAGATAGACTGACAGCACGAACCAACACAGACGACTTCAGTTTGCATCTTAATATCTTTGTTTTATGTAAAATGTGTAGAGATTCAACCACTTGTTAGTAGATTCCAACTACTTGCTGTGCTGTTCACACTGTCGTACTCTATCTGTGTGTGTCTGTGTGTGTGTGTGTGTGTGTGTGTGTGTAAATATCTCTCCAGGATATGAATGACTTTTCTCCGGTATTCAGCCAGTCAGTGTACCGAGGCATGGTCGCTCCAAACGCTGTCAAGGGAACCATTGTAACCACGGTGATGGCCAATGACTCTGACCCCGCGGTGAGCATTTCCAGCTGCTACTGTTCAATCAAGCTGGTTTTTTTTTTTTTTTTTTTTGCCTGTCCTTCAAATTGTGTGTTGGAATGATGCAGGATAATGATGCCCGTCTCAAGCCAGTGTGTGTTTTCAATTATGTTTACACTGTGTTTTTTTTTTTTTTTTTTTTTTTTTCCTTTCTACCCAAACACTCGCTGACCCCTGAACTTGACTTTATATGCTCAACATCTCCGTGCTAATGCGCTGATTTATTCTGCTTGTTGTGAACCGGTGGATTGAGCTGTCTTCACAGGGATCATTGTGGGGCCATTAGATTGTCTGATGCAGTTAACCCCAGGTTTAAAAGGTGGTAGCTTGCATACAGAAGGCTGTGTGTGTGTGTGAGAGAGAATATCTTATAAGGATTTGCTGAGTCACTCCGCCTTTCGTCTAGAATGCACATTTAAAATGCAGTGGCCGTGTGGAAAATAGCTCCCATTTTTATTGGAAACAGAAAACAACCAACCAGTTAATTTCTTGCAATTTCACTCGGCAAATAAATATTTATGAAAAGTGCAAGAAACTCAAAAGTATCTTGAGTTTGCATTATTGCTGAAGAAGCTGTGAGCTTATTTTTCACTCAACCACCTCGATGCGAGATCTCCCACTCCGGCGATGTCGCCCTATGAGCCTCTTTAAAAGTCGCCTGCTCCTGTGAATAATGCGCCCGCTGTCTTCTGACACCAGCTCCACTGATTCAAACCTCAGATTTAAGCATGAAAGTAGTTTCTCTTGAGTCGAAAAACCACATTATACTGTCAAAACCTTAGGCTGTAAAGGCAACCCCACGGCCTAAACAAGATTGCTAAGGAGCGTCTTAAAAGTAACAGATGTCTGAATATATCCATATATCTGTCTTGTATTCAAACTTTAAAGTACAAACCATTTTCGTGAACTCTTCACAGTCAATATTTGCTGACTCATGATGAGCTGTTGTGTAAAGCAACCGGAGCCGTCAGCTCGCAGCGACAGCGTTTTCACAAAACTTAAGTCACGTCAGAGGACATGAATGACTGCTGACCTTAAAATTTGAAATAAGTGTAGAAATTGAGTGTTTTTTTTCCTCCCCCCAGAATCGTTTAAGATAGTGACTCTGACTTTTTATTTTTTTTTAAACTTGTCCCATGATGGAACAGGACTATTACTGGAAATATTACCTCGGTCGTTCAAGATAAAGCAACCCGAAGAGCAATACAATCCATCCATCATCTATAGAGCTTTATCTAATTCAGGGTCACGAGGGGCTGGAGTCAATCCAGGCTGCTGATGGGTGAAGGCAGGGCACACCATCGCAGGCCTACCAGCAATTTAAGAGCTGATCTACAAAAAGGTAGATCAGGGGGTAAAAGTTGACATTGCACAGACAAACTCAAAATATCCGAATACAAGCGTCTTCTTCCTGCTTACACTGTCCAAAAGTGTGTCCAATCTGTGGCACATAAGAGCAAAGAATCTGAATTAGGCAGTCTCGGGAGGGTAACTAGAGAACGCTGAATAAATCCATGCATACACAGGGAGAACATGCAAATGTGAAAGGCTCCCAACTCTACTCGAACCAGGGGTTTTCTCACTGCGAGGTAAGAGTGTTAACCACTACACCATTGTGAGGCTCTAGCAGAGAAAGTTCGTCCGATTAGTAATCAGACATATTGTCGGACTTTTGACTATTGGATTGTTTTGGAAAACTGAGACATCTTTCTCTCGTTTACCTTCGATCAGACAGACTCCTCTGTCTGAATACAGACTGTAAGAATTATTCTCAGAAAGAACATTCGAAACAATATTGTTGACAAGTACCACATGAAATAAGTTTTGTCTAATTTTCATTTTTTTCTTTGTTTCATGAGACTTTTGTCATTTTGCAGCAAGGGCCATTGGTGTCTAATCCTAATAGCTCATTAAAAAAAGTCGAAAACTGACTTCCTCCAGACTCGCATTTATTAGTCGCGTAGTAATGGAGTCGGAACGCCATGATTCCCACCTTTTATCAGACAGTCAGTGCACAATTACCAGCTGCCACTGAATGAAACCCTCCAGAGTCTCCAAACTGCTCCTCAGTGGAAGGTTTGAATGTAAAAGTCTAATTTCTAAGTGAAAGTTTCCTCCTCAGAGCTTCGTACTGGTCTGGTTCTGGACTCATTATATCATACCAAAACATTACAAAACTAGAAAGGCACTCGGAGAGCGCAGACCTCCTCCGAGCACCTTATTTCACCCCACATTTGTGATTTATATGATTGTAGAGGGTACAAATATACATCATACCTCCAAATATCAACATAATCCAAGTTGATTACACAGATTAATGACACTTTATATGATTGAAATGGCGTTTTCTATGTTAAAATTTCCCAAAGTCAAAGTGTTGCCATATCGTTAATCTGGATCGGATCCAGACGAAATGTGGCACAAATCAAGGCAATGATCCTCCAAATATAAATCTCAAATTTCTTGAGAATCGAAACAAAACTCAATGAGTTAATTGGGTTTTTCAATGTTAACTTCCAGAATGTTTCCTGACCTTATTCTGGTTCTGATCCAGATGAAATGTTGCACCCTACTAGATATGACCATCCTACACATCACTGAATTTTTACAAGTCAATCGGATATGATCTCCAAGAGAGAGGATGTTTTGAAAAGGGCTCAATGATAAGTATAGGGTGAAAAACAGCATCTTTGATATTTGTATGTATCCAGATGGTTATCAGGATCACTCTCAACATTTAATGGAATCTAAGTTGGGTCAAGACACATCTTCTGAATTTTTTTATGAAGATCCTGCCAGGGGTTTTTACGTAATCCTGCCAACAGTCAGACAAACAAACACGACCGAAAACATAACCTCCTTGGCGTAGGTAAAAATGAGTAAAAGTCATGTAATGTTCTGGTTTTTTTTTTTTTTTTTTTACATTTTGAGTCACATTAGTCAAACTAACTAATGGTTGCTCATTACCAAAAACACTCCGGCTGGTTCATTCATGTCCGGGAGTAGTCGGACCCCATTTGTACCAGAGTGACGATGTTTGTGTTTTATCTCTTTCGTAAGTGTTTGGACAGAGAGACTTGGATTTAATTGACATTCGGGTCCAAACTAATTGCTTGAGATATGAAATACTGTGAGAGTCATTACGCAGTCATTACTGCACTGTGTTTTTTTTTTTTTTTTATTTCAGGCCGCCAAGCACAAAATCCATAAGAGTGGCACTTTTCCAGAAGGGGCCAATTTATTCTGCAGTTACGAGGTATTTCTAGAGTGTGGAGAGAAAGTTTGAATATATTGTTGTGGTTCTTTGCAGGGAACTCCTGCTGGTCTCGTACGCTACAGATTGGACCAGGATGGGTTTCCCTACTCTGCCAGTATATTCGATGTCGAAGAAGATTCGGGACACGTGGTCACCAGGGTGAACCTGAACGAAGAGCCGAACCTGAAGTTCAGAGTGAGTATCCGCACGACGCGTCGCCTCCAACTCAGCAGGGATCCGTCAGTAGTTTACTCCACTGAGTAATCCATGTTATTAGTTTTTTTTAAATTCTGCTCCACATGTGACTTTTCAGTGAATCATGTTGTTTGAGTTGGTCTGTGTCGTGGATATTTGACATTTTTGTGTCGAAGAGTTATAAATTCCAAAATGCTGATCGCACCATTTTTTTGGTCAAGCATGGCCAGCGGGACGAAACTGTCACTGATCACGAACGTGGGATGGATGTGAAATGACTCGGCACAGATTGTTCCCGGATGACGACCTTGTGACTCAACCGTGATAGACGTCGGTGCCTTTGAGTAAAGTTTCTGAAAAGTTATTAATTTGGACTTGTTGGTTTGAAGGCTGTCGGTACAGGGTGTACATTTTAGAGTAAATCCTTTCACTCAGCATCCCTTTCGAAAGGTACCAGAAGAACCTACGATGGTCAGGAAAGGAGGAATTTCCTCTAGAACTACGGCCTCATTTACCTATATTTTTAATAGAAAACACACATTAAAAAAAAAAAAAAAAAACTCTATAGAGTTAGAACTTTTCAGAAATACTCAAGGAACTTTTTGAAACACGCTGAGGCTCCATCTCTGTTTAGACAGAAGAAATATGTAAACGGACATCATTTTCAAAACTTAAAACTCAAAACATTCCTGAAATGCAGATGTGAAAAAAAAACGTGTTTTCACATGAAACGTTGTGTGAACGTCGCAGAAGATTCTTTTTTTTTTTTCGTGGCAGTGCGGTGCAGTTCAGGCCATTGTCGACATTGGATTTCTCTTTCTAACTGAATAAAGCATCATAAATATTAGTTTGAGAAAAGTATATACATTTGAAAAGAACGTTTTTTTGGTACAATATTTTATTTCTTAAAAAGAAAACCATTTACAATTGACACACTGTACTGTTAAATTATATTTCTTGATGAAATATTGCACGGATCAGTGTACTTGTAATTATTTGTCAACTACTATTTTGTAGATAGTTTTATAATTAAGGCTGGGAAATTGATTTATCAATTGCATTTTAGGATTCTTTTCATTTCTATGCACATACAGACACAAAACATGGAACACACAGATGTTTTTTGTTTTTTTCTTTATACCGGATTAGTTCAAGTCTTAGACCTCACTTCATTGTGACACATATTATAGATGCCCGAACCAGAGGACACATACATTATGTTTGGCATCACTTCGCGGGATGCAAACTATGTGCCGTCCAATCAGCATCCAGAACAGATGCTATGGTGACAAAAAAAAAAAAAAGTGTTCAGAGTAAAAAAGAGACTAAATGTCCTACAGAGGGGGAAATGGAACTTTCAACATTAAAGAATTAATGTTGTTCATCTGTATTTATTTTTAGAATAAGTCCATTTTTGCTCCTGAAGTTCAGTTATTTCAAGCAACAGGTGTCACCAGTTGTTAAAGCTCCTCATGATGACTTTTGAAAATGTTATTACCCCCACTGGAGAGCGTTGAGATGAAAATATACGATTTAAATAACGTGTGATCAACTCAAAAAGACCAAAACGTATGTTGACTTTCCACTGTCTGATGTTACCGAGTGACTCAGTCATCGGTCTGGCACACAAACACGCACACACACACACACACACACACACATACACACACACACACATACACACAGCCGCACACAGGAAACTCTGAGGGAGAACATTAAATGGAACACATTCACTTTACCAATCAACAACTTCATTTTTGCTTTCACAGAACGGGAAAAACATGTTGTTGTCCGAGGAGGCCTCCTAATATGCTTTTATTGGACAGGTGCCAGCGAATTAACCCACTAAAACAGAACAGGGAAAAGCACAACAAACTGAATCTGAAGGAAAGCAAACAGCTACAACCCAAAATTAACTTCACATAATCTAGTTGTAGAGATACGTCTACTTTTAAAGGAAATTGCATTTAAAAACTGCACTTTTCTTTGTATTACACTAACTTTAGAATGATATTGCACAATATTCTATCTTTACTGGATTTTGCACATAATACATTTATTAACACGTGTAATCTTTCAGTAAACACACGAGGAAGAACATGCAACTTCACTGCATAAATGCTCCAAACAGATATCAAACCTTGATCTTCTAGCTTGAAGATCAAAGCGTTTCAACACCATGATCACATTGATTTTCTCATTAAGAAGAATAATTCTAATAAACTGCCTGGGAGGAATTGTTTTATTTGTTTAGTTTTTTTTAATGAATTCATGCTTGAAGCTGTCAAATCGTGAAGCGGTTTATTGAGCATTCTGCACAGGACGGCTCAATTGCGTTTAAATTGAAACATTCGTAACTTTTGCGATCCTGCGCCACTGTTTTTGTTTAGACTCTAGTTCCTGACGTTCAGATGAGAGTGCAGCAACGTGCAGGGAACGTTCATTCCCATCTCAGTAAAGCATCCGCCAGATCAAAAAAACTGTACATTGGCACTGAGACGGTTGTTCTATAGAGACGTCGTTACTCGAGGAGAGTTACTGACGCTTCCTCTGGTATTTGGTGGATGAAAGTTTTGGACAACTTTACATGGACGGATATCAAATACTCTCACAATCACTGTCATTCCAGTGATATTTGTGTACATGAAGATCTTTGTATAATTAAAATAAAACTGCAAACATATGAAGTGTGCCGCAGTAGCTGATTAGTTTCCAAACTTGTCGTTTCCCAGTAGAATTCTTCGATGGGGCTTTGAGCCATGCTAATTTCATCTTTTCATTGGGTTTTAATTAACACAACAAGGATTCAGCAGCAACCTCTGAAGATGTTTCTCAGGGGATTAATTCTACCTCGTTTACTCCCAATAAGGCAAACAGACTGAACCGATCCAACAATATGGAGTTTTGTTTTTTTTTTCCTTCTTTTTTTTTCCTTCCACGAGACAAACAGAATCTATGGCATCAATTTCACAAAAAACATTGAAACCAGATGACAGTTGTTCTGTTGTTAAACAAACAACCACCTACATTTGTGCACCGCAGCTTTGGGTATTTTATTTAGAGCAGCTTTTGGCACATACTCACGGTGTGTGTAAATTTAACGATTAATTTTCTGGGTCAGAATTTGGCTACAATGAAAAAGTTTTTTTTTTTTCCTTTATTGTTGAATTTTAAGGCCCATGTGGTATCAGAAACAATCTCCTGACTAAATAATGAGTAAACACAATAACTCACCATGTCAATATTGACGGTCGGCCTTCATTAGGATTCCTCTGGGTCTGGTTAACAGTTATTAGCCTCCAATTAAAAGAATAAGAAAGACTAAATAGGAAAAATTGAACACACCAAGTGGAATACAGATACATCCTAGTCTCCATTTCCTGTGTTAATAATCTGCTCTTCAATTTTAGGCCAAAAGAAGATGTTTACTTTATTCTAGATCTGCAGCGTTAATTATTTCAAATACATGAATTAAAAGAATTTGTAAAGTTCAGCTAAGAGGAAGCGTGTGAACATTCTGACTGTCCGTGTGTGTGTGTGTGTGG
>OMNM01010609.1:27710-48306 GCA_900302745.1 Parablennius parvicornis | reverse complement strand
TTCTACATAAATGATGCAGTGTGCATCATTTAGAACAAGCCACGTTTACATTAGCATTTGCAAGCTGCTGCTCTCTCGTATGTCTTATTTTCTTGTCCCAATTTATCTTCTCTCCAAATATTAGGCTTGATTTTATAGCTCTTACTTTTACATTTACTAGAAGCAATATTGATTCTCACTACCAGCAGCTCCTTCATGCTTGACTGTATTTGTATATTACGGGCAATTTGCTGTTATTTCTTCAGTGTTTAAAGGCTTTGCAGGTTTGATAAACTTTACTCCAAGTTGTGGGAAAACACTCACAGAAAACTCCTCCTGGAACTTGGCATTGTCATTGGCACACAGATCCTCTACATGCTGCAGAAAAGACTTCTTGTTGACAGGCCTGGTAGTGAGGGAGGAAACGCAATGAATGTGAGAAATTGCAAAGTAAAAAAAAAAAAAAATGGACACCACAAAAATACGTTATTTTCTCTAAAAATATTCACAAGTCCAAGTAATTCTAAACAGGATAGAACATGCTTGTTTATTGCGACCGCTACTGTGTGAATACACATATATTGTTATGCAGTATGACTTACTTGAGAGATTTCCTGTAGCTGAGCAACCTGGACAAAAATAGAAAGCAGAAATCAACCAAAATAAACAAATTAGCGCAATAACAATAACAATCACACCCCACACCCCACACTCTGTTATGTTCAGATTATTACTGCAGAAAGTACACAGCAATGTATGCTTGAACAATGAGCTTTTGACTATTTTTGTAATCAATTCCACTTTGATTGAACACCACTGCAGACTTTGATGCTTTCTCGAAAGGAATGCATAAGCAGTGCCATCAATGACAGGTAGATGCTGTTTCTTTGCAGTTCTATAACTTGAAGCATTATTGCTTCTCGTTATTGATGAGTTTTCCATTTAGTCCCTCAAAGTAAATTTCAAGATAGGAATATGATAAACAGATTACAATGGTCTTAAGCAGAGGAGTGTCATGTCTGTAGTCTCAGGCTTGTGGAGATAGAAAAGGAAGGAGCTGCAGATAAAACCTCTGAGATTCACTCAAATGCAAACCACAAGAACTTCTATAAATAGCACAGATGGATGGTTTAATGCAGACTTTAATGGATAACATGATGACACATGTAGGTTTGACAGAAGAGGCAGAGGACATGCAAACAGCTGTGCATTCACATGAACCATGCAGGCGAAAAGCCCAACTTACTGGATGACATAAATCTCTTTCCGTCTAAAGAAAAAGGAAGAATACCTGGTGGGAGAAAAATTGGGAGAAAAACAAAACCCAAGCAAGTAAATGCAGGTGCCTGCATGCAGGAAACTTTGCCAGTGACAAGAGATTGTGTGTTATTTGAGCATAAACTCTGCAAAAGAGGGTATTAATAAAGATATATGTTTATACTCTCCACATTAGAGGCAATTTAAGTCAAATTAAAGCAAATAAAACAGAATTCAGGTTCACATTTGTACTCGCTGCATTGTTGTGCAGTGGATTTTTCTCTTGGCACTCATATTTTCTCCAGGAGTCCAAAAAACACTTGTATTAGATGAAACGGTGTCAGGAAATTGAATGTATTGTTTTTAGCGATGTGAGGCTTGTCAAGGGTATACAACGCCTGTCACACATTAATGTCTGGCCCCATGAAGTTTTAAAGTGGATAAAATGGGTGTTGATGTAAACAATTATTCACATTCGACATGTTGTTACCGGGTAAAAAGAACGGAGAGAGAACTGATCTCAGAAAGTGTCTTTTTTTGTCAGTTTATAGTATGTATCAGTTAACAGATTCTACATTTATAAAAACGTTACAGAAAGATGACAAATCTCATAGATACAGTGCTTTTACACTGATAAGAGATAGGATGCCAGACACAAGAAAGAACTTTCATGAAGTTAATTTCTCTGCAGAAGATTTTATGCTTTTAATGTTTGTGTTCATCCTCTTCCTCTTGAAGACGACATTTTCTACCTACATAAACTATTTTTGGCTGCTTCTTTTTTTTGTCTTGCTACTAAGTGGGTGACAGTATTCTTCAGATGCTAAGCATGGAAGGTGTGCAGGTACTCATATAATATGGTTAGTGACTGTTTTGGTTTTAAAATGTGGAATGGTCACTTTCCTAGAATAAATTAAATTAAAGCTGCAAAAGCAGCGTTGAATGGATCCTCGCTATATATGTAGGACTCCATCTGAGAATGCTACCTAAATAGTGGGCGGATGTGGCAGCATTTTAAGAGTTAAATGAAATATCCAGCTGAAAGTATGGCGAACCTGTAGTGGTTCAAAGTTGAAGGAGTTTAAATGTAAATTGAAGTAGTTTTCCCATCAACGTAAATGTTTAATATGATATAAAAAAAAAGTTTAAACATTTTACAAAGTTTAAAAGATACAAAGACATTTTTCTTTTTAAGTTTAAAAAGTTAAATGTTTTAAAAGTTGCACTGTTTAAATTGGTGATGGTTTTAAAAAGGTACAGGCTGAAAAAAAACAACTATATATTTTTTTTAAACATGAACATTTACAAACTGTGGCTAAGCATGCAACCTTCCATCACAAGGAGAACAATTAAAAAAACATACAAACAAATAAACAGAACTACAAGGGGGGAGGAGCATTCAAAAGGGTGTAAATAAACCAATACAGGTTGCCAATCACAAACATATTCATCTGGGCATTTTACATTGTAATTACATCAAAAGAGAAAGAGACATACATTTGTATATGTTTTTGGAAAAGAAAGTTTTTTTTCAAGTTTTTGTCAAGGTCTTTTTGAAAATGTTGGAAATTTTCAATGAGATACAAAGAATTCCAAAAAATGTGACTTACACAATTTCTGATAAAAGGCATGTAACTCTTTATCAACTGCCTTCTGATTATCAATTATACCAGCACTAGTTAGATTTTTTTTTTGCATCTACTTTTTTATTTGCCTTTGTTTATCCAGATTAAATAAATATATTTTTTTCTCCTTCCATCCACCATGCTCTTGAAGAGATGAATGCTCCTTTGCTTTTTCTAGATACATTGTTTCAAGTTGAGATTGAAGGTTATTTAGTTGGTTACTAAGTTCTATTCTATCCCCACACCAATTTCCAGGTCACTTGGACTAGTGCTCTGTACAAGATTCAATTTGACCCCAAATCTTCCAAAATCCAACATATATTTAAAGATTGCTGACTTCCTGTTGAGTTTTCGGTATGTGTGTAAGAGACTTTTTTGTGTGTCTTGGGGTGTTTCATATGTGTGTCAACTTTTGAAACTCTAGGTGAATCAGGCTCCGGAGGCTGAATTTAGAAATTTTTCCAAGTGGCGCCATTGCGCCACTTTTCTAGTCACATGTGTGATTCCTTCAAATTATCACATTTTTCGCTGGGCCTGATGACTGTGCAAAGTGTTGCAAAAAGTTATGTATGTTTAGGCCCACACGAATGTGTTTTCCCATAATAAAAAAAAATTTGAAAAGTTAATTATAAAAATATTTTCAATTTCAATAGGGTCCTTAGGCACGTTAAGAGCTTGGACCCTAAATCAGTCCTCCATTTACTAGTCACATTGATGACAGCAAGCTGACGCCAGGAACAGTTTACTTATCAATCAAGTTGTCATTTGTCTAAACAACCTGCTCTACCCAATGACGGTTGCTATTTAACCATCCAGGAAAAATTGCGCTGCCTGAGTGCTGCTGTCCTTTTCCCCCCAAATATATGGCAGGTATTTAATAACACTGTGTGTTTCCGTCTGTGCATGTTGCAAATGTGTGGCAAAGTGGTGACTGTAATGACGAGAATATGGACGGAAGCTCCATTCCTCTGCTCTCTGGTAATTTCTAAGTTTCTTGGTATCATAAATTATTTAAGAGTCATGGTTCTGAAGACTATGTATGCCAAATTAAAAATCCTTGTTCCTCACATTATAATCTTTTTGTTCTTTAATATTCTCACTTATTCTGGGCCATCAGTGATCGTGACGACACAAAAAAAAAAAACGTTAAACATGTCACCTGAAGTCAACCCATAGTTTGTGAAGGTAGGGCAGCTTGCAGCACTTTTTTTTTTTTTTTGTTTCAATGCACTAGTTCGTGCCAGACAAGAAAAAAGAATAGCTAGATGCTAAATTTGTGGGTGAGGATGGTTGGAGAAAAGCAGACAGGATGACTTGTCTGTTCTGGAGAGAAGTGACGATAAATTATAAAGTCACAACGGTGCTGGGAGTGTCTGTGTCTTAGTGCTGCTGCTTCTATTTTCTGCACAAACTCCAAAACACTTGAAGATTTTTGTGCTGACAGGGGAGCACATTAAGTTGGCTGCGGCAAAGAGATTTTTTTCTCTCTCTTGTTGACTTAGATTTAAAATCTTGTCTGGAGCAGCTAAATCAAGCATGAAGTCATGAAGTCATGTAGTGTGCGCTGCGCTTCAGCTGCCAAAACTGGGCGCGTTGTTTTCTTGGCAAAAGGGACACTTTTAGATTAAAACGAAACACAGACTTACCGGTTGAGTTTTTCCTGTTTCAGCTCCAGATCTGCTACTGCAATCAGCTGATCCAGCTTACACTTGGTCTCTATGATCTCTGCCTTTCTGGGTGAATAAGTCCCTCCCTCTTTCTTACGCTGATGAATCCTGACGTGTCAATAAAACAGACAGATGACTAATAGCACAAATGCAGAATTGAATACACAAACAACTAAACTGATGAGTTTTTGAAGCTGCAAAGCGACAGTAGCCATATTTGCACGTCAATTCATACTTGACGTGTTATGTACAGTCGGATAAACACGTTAATGTTGGACAAATGCCTGTTGGCAACTTACTTGACTGAGCCACAGATAATGATGATCAGTAACACGGCCAAAAAAAAGGACAGGAGGACACCCAGAATGATCTGCTCTTCTCTGGTCAACAGCCCATCAACTAAACAGAAAAAGGAGCAACATTGAACAGAAACACAATTCTGTTATGTTTTTATTGTAGAATTGAAATAAACTGGTCATTTGTAGCTTTCATACCTGTTGTTCTGACATGGTCTGAGTATTCAGAGTCTGTGTATTGGCCATTAATGTTAGTAGCTCTGAACTTAAACCTGTTGACATAAAATGACGAATCATACTCAGTGAGGAACGCGTTTGAAGATGGCTACGAGGTTGCACGTATGTGATGCACTCACACATAGACAGTGTTCTGCTTGAGGGGTCCGTTGCAGAAATATTCGGTGTTGTTCTCCTCCATACAGGTTTCGTTTTCCCCTATCACGTAAGTCGCTGCTGCGGCGTGGCCTTGCCTCATCGGTGAGAGGTTGTTAGCAGACACACCCCGCGCAGCTCTGACGTGTGCGTTCATTCGTGATACCCCGTCCCCCCGAAAGCACTGTGGGTTAGGGAACCCTGCGTCGGTCAGGTAAGGGGCAGGGCGCTGAAAAAATGCATTCTTCCAGTTGGTCAGGTTCATGATATCCTTCACTGTGACAGGATGGAAGTTGGAAAGGAAAGAATTTGCAGAGTTACATTGCTCTGCAGAAGTGAAGTCCATTGGTCTTGACTTAAAATATAGTCTTGTGAGGCTTAGCAAAGAAGTGACATATTGTATAACGTGAATTAATTCCAGGCTTTAAACACACAGACAAAAAAATCCAACACTTAAGTCTATTCAACTAAAAGGGATGCCTGTCAATGTTTTTTAAAAGTCATACCCCCTGACTCGGCCACGATGACCTGAATTTTTGTGATTGGCCCATTGTCGTCACTATAGAAACAGGCAGGCATGCGGATGGTGATACTCCTGTGGGTTACCATGGCAACCCCTCCTTGGCCCATTACTGCCTGGGGTCTCTGGGCTGGCTTTGCCGGGGCTGAAATACACGCATGTGCGCACGCAGAGAAGTACAGGAGAAAGAAATGCGCACACACACACACACACACACACACACACACACGCACACACACACATAAAGAGAGATGCTGTAAGGTGAGTGATGTAGTCTTAATTAATTAACACGAATCAACACGAATAATCTTTTTGAGTTTTGCTCATTTGCTGTGTCAGTGCGAGCCTGAATACTGATTTTTTATACTGTGCAGTCGCAGCTCTCGTTCTCGCTCTCATGCTGCATTGCTTTTTATAAGAAAAAACAGAGGAGGCATTACACCCTGGTAAGGAGCACAGACAAGAAAGAAAGGCTCCTACCTTTGATCCCTGTAGTTATCTGGACATGTGGGCTGGGTGGGCTCCTGCCAGCACCGTTTCTTGCTGAAATCTACAGACCAGCAAAAAGAAGCGGGGAGCACACACACGAAGAAAGGACAGGAAGAAAGTGAAGCAGCAGAGACGACAGGTGGAAGGGTTTGATTATCTGGCTCTTATAAGGATTGTGATCCCTATGTATTTTGTCTGCCATTGTGTAATAAAAGTGTGTTCTTCAACCTGTATGCTGTAGGTGTGTCCTCCTTTAAGGCCTCCTATAACAGCAACCAGTGTGTTGTTGTCTCTTCTTGTGATATTGAGGGTAATGTTCTTGACCAGCCGATCTTTTTCATACACGTACACAAAGTAGTCTGTGATGTTTCCATTGGGTTCCTCTGGAGGGTTGAAGGTCACTGTCACCACGTTTACGTCTTCTGGGATAACTGAGACGCTTACATTTTTGGGAGGATCTTTAGGCTCTAAGGACACAATGAAACAAAAGAATGATTCTGTTTCTGTTTACAATCGACCAACAGCTAGAGCACAAAGTGTGGACTTACTCTCTTCCAGTGTTTTAAACTCAATTGGTCCGATGGCTTTCCCATCGCTGCCAGCCTTCTCCAATGGACCAGTGAAGGCTGTGACTGTCACAGAATAGTGAGTGAAAGCCAGCAAGTCAGGCACAACAACAGTAGTCAACTCTCCAGTACGCCGGACGATTGTGCTGTTGATACCAGGACCTTCGACCTAACAAATTAAGAGAATTCAAGAAACTATTAAATCTATGTTTGATGCAAGTTATTCTCCGTATTTTCACTTGCTTTTGAAATAATGTGTTGGTGTTTAAAAAAACAAAAAAAAAAAAAACTCTGAACATTATACTGAGAACATCCAATTGTGCTTTATGCTTCGTTGGTGACATGTTTATATTTGTCACAAACTGAAGTTATTGAGATGGTGACCTGCACGAGATATGAAGTTGGTCCAGAGAGAACAGCTGGAGCATCCCAAGCAATGTGAAGGCTGTTGGCAGAAGGGGTCACTTTTAGGTTGCGGGGAGGCGCATCGGGATCTGTGTAAGAAGATGAGAGAAACAAACAGATTCTGAGTCTCTCTAAAGCAAAACACAAAAGGCCATTAATCATCTCAACACTTAAAAGGCCTGGCTGACTGCATCATTAGTAAAGGGAGGTCACTTATTACATTCTGCAAAGCTTAGATGCTACTGCAGGGCATGGCTGTGTTAATGTGTCATTTTTCTATGTGCAGTACTAAAGATGAGTTTTAGAGCATTCATGTAATGTAATAATAATAATAATAATAATAATAATAATAATAATAATAATAATAATAATAATAATAATAATAATAATAATAATAATAATAATAATAATAATACATTGGTTTTATATAGCGCTTTTCTGGGCACTCAAAGACTCTTTACATTGCATTACAATATGTATTCACGCCATACTCGGTGGTGGTAAGCTACGTATGTAGCCACAGCTGCCCTGGGGCAGACTGACAGAAGCGAGGCTGCCATACTGCGCCATCAGCCCCTCCGACCACCACCAACCATTCACTCTCACACTGCATTCACACAGGCAGTTTGGGGTTCAGTGTCTTGCCCAAGGACACTTCGGCATGTAGGCAGAGAGAGATGGGGCTATATCAGCAGATACATGGATAATATCTGCTCTCTCTCATGTTGCTGTCAGGATTTAATTAGTTCAACTTTAAAAGTATTCCTACTCCAGTAAGTAAAACGGTAACCAGATTGTGAACCACGCCACGCTGTTACCCTTTCTGTGACCCTTGTAAGAGTCAAAGTTCTCTTGAATTGAGGAAGATACTCAAACTTTTGTCTCCGTGAATATCACAATAGAAGTGGGAATTCCAATCAAATCAGCAACCCTTTAATAATAGAGATATTCCTCCTGCTGGGAGACACCATGAAGCCACACAGCGCTGATAACCAAAGCATGAGTGTAAAGCTTCACACAGCTGTCAGGAATGTGTTGATTCGGGCTGACTCTAGTCTTTATCCTTGTGATTAAGCAGGGCACTGTTTGCAATGACGCTGACTCCCCAAGGTTGCTGCTGCTAATGACTCTGGTTCAAAAGGAGCATCACTTTCATGTCTGCTTTGATTAGGCAGGTTAGCTGTGACTCAGAGCTGGAAAACACTTTGGAAACAGAGTGAAAGTGCATTGGTGTCGTGACCTGGATTACAATGTCCCACCGGTTTGGCCTGAAAAACTGTCTGCAAAGATTGTTCAAAGTCACAGCGGATCTCCGAGGAGATACACAGCCATCCCTGCATGATTAAGCATTTTGTCTTTGTGGAGATAATGATCACATTTATTTTTCCTGTCCTTTCCTCCAGCTTTATGTTTGAATCTTCACTTCCTCAGGATCACATTTTGAACAGCCATAATCTTCATTAGTCTCAAATAAAAGCTATAGGACTTTTCCAATATATCACAGCCACTCTGAGTTTGGCTGCATAATTTTTTTTGGAAATACCAAATTACAAGAATGCACTCCGCTGAGTCACAAAGTATTCATCGTTTTCATACATCACTTAAAATAAATCCATAATTTCCCATCCAGAGAACGTGATCTGCCACTGTCCCCAACACCTTTGTGAAAGAGGTACAGACGATCGAGAGAATAGGGAACGTGTTCAGTCCTAAGTTGAGTTCATGAGAGTTAAACGAAAGGAGCTCTGTCACTATCACTGCAGCAAAAAAAAGTGTTTTGAGTAGTTTTATCCCGAAGCATTAATCTTTTAAAAAGTTGTCGTCAAGGTAGACGATTTTGACTCAGCAGGGACTTTATTGATCCAAAATACAGAGTGACATTTAAAACTGAGTGCTCGCTGTGTTCACAACATAAGACTTTGCTGGAAAGCATTATAAACCATACTAAGTTCCCTCATTAGTGTCATGCTGGTGGGCATCTTGACTGAAGCATTTGAAGAATAAAGACCATTACGCATTCTGTCTTTAGTTGAGACGATGTCTGCGGACAGAGATCTGTATCTGCGAGCTGTTCTGCCTGGAATCACATGAGATCCAACAGTCCGTTCTCAAACTGATAAACAACGGCTTCATGCTTTATGCAAGTTTCAATCTACAGTCTGAGCTGGGAGAGAATCGCTGCACATTCATCTGCAAGAGAAATGTCAAATGTGTTCAGCATCAGCAAACATGAGGCAGGCAGACATTCAGACGCAGAAGCTCTGCAGTTTATTTCAGAAGGAGATTACGAGTCTGCACAAGCTTCTCTCCGAGGTCCAACATTTAGCACGGTGCTGCTTTGAGTTATATGCAAATGTTTGACGATCAAACTGATTACAATTCATTCTGAAGAGGAATCTGAATGTGTGCCAGATTTCATGGTAACTCAAAAGTCTTCCACAGTGGCTGGGTTCATGAGTTTTTTTGGGGTTATTTTTGCTCATTTATGTGAGAGAAACTTTACAGTGTGGGGTCAGGTTTTTGTTATCTGCCTTGTTCAGTTGTACCAACTATGTCACACAGACAGATGTTTTATCAACCACTCGAGCAAATTTGAATATAGAAAAAAAAATGGCATTTAAAATTAGCTCTCAAAAATCAGAGCAAAATGTTTGCTCTCATGTCGGACGGTGGGGGGTGTCTGCTAACGATGCCATAACCCAGCTGGATGAAATTAAGCCTTTCAAATGTCAATGGGAACCAGCTGAAAAACAAACCGAGTTAACAATAATTAGAACAAATACACACCGAGCAACTTGGACTAGTTAGAGGATACCTGCTGCAAAACAGTGTCGCCAGATTGTCGCAGGAGGAAGAAGATTAAAAATATCCCTCCATAATCAGTGGAGTAGCAATAAATCCATGTTTCCTACCTGGTAAATCAACCCGGTGTAGCTTGATCACAGTGTAGTTGGTCATTCAGTGGCCTCTCTTTACACGACAATGTTTCAAGTGAAAACACATTTGTACGACGACGATTTGAAAACGGTGTATGTTTACAGAGAAACAGCAGAGATGCTCAAAACTATGTTTTCGTGAAGGACCAGTTGTTGTTTGCTGTTTTTTTCAATGAAACCATACATGCATTCAGAGAACGATACGCTAAAAACATTATAAATGAGTACACGGACAGATAATTAAGGTGGATTGATATTATGAGCAAATGACTCAACTATAAAACTACCAAGTCTCAAGAGAATATGGACCTGGAGTCACTCTGGAGGCTGTCGTTGTTATTGTCTATGCAGAGACAGAGCCCAAGCGTTTTCAATAAGTTTCACCTTGAGAGTTGTTTTCAAGAAGTTGCATTTTCAGTGTTATGGAATCCAAAGTATTTAGATTTGCTTGAAAACATCTCAATCCTCCATGTATCCTCATCACTTTGCGGTAAAAAGAAAGACTGGACTGTTCAGAAGGATTATATTTGCTAAAGAAAGGCTCCATAGCAAGCAAACTTTAGACTGTATTTTTATCTTACTTGGACCATAATACAAACCCAAGCTTGTTATTATTCTAGCAGCTCAAGATCATCACTAATAGCACATTTCCACTAGAACCTACTCAGCCCTACTCGGCTTGCCTTGTCTCGCCTCTACTCGACTCAGTTTTGTTCATTTTCCATTACAATAGTACCACCGTGGCGTGGGCGGAGTCATCTGTGCTTTTTTTTTTTTTTTTTTTTACACACAATTACGTAGTCACATCCCATAAATTGATTTGTATATATTTTTAAATATTAATTAATAATCTTACAAAATGTGGATTGTGCAGAGTTTCGGTTTAACTGGTACCCCTGTTAACTGGTGTCTTCTGCCACAAGCCATCAGCAGCAGCTGATGTTAAAGTAAAAAAAAAAAAAAAAATGGTATGATACTTTAATGGAAAATGCAATCAAACGGAGTTCACCATAACGACGGATTTCGTTCAGGTTTTGAACATCTTCTGTGACAAATGACGCTCCAGGAAGCTGGTCAATCTGAAAGGGTTAATCCGAAACACCAGTGGGAGGCTCGGAAACCTCCTGATACTCGTAGCGGGTCGCTCCGTCGAGCTCCCTCTGAATCCTCTGGACAGCCACCAGACAAAGAAACACCAGCACCTCCTTGTTGCTCCACAGGATCTATTTCTGAGCGTTCTTGTTGTGAGCGGGTATAAGAAATGATGGGGTGAATGAGCCGCCTTCTGACTCATCTGTGTCGCCACGCGCCGGGCAGTCAGCGGCTTGCTGTCTACCCGAGTCACATTGTCTACTCACCTCGGCTCGCTTAGAAACACTGCTGCCAGCTGCTAACATGTAATGGAAAAGCGTCAAAAGCGAGGCGAGCTGAGTCGAGAAGCGCTGAGTAGGAACTAATGGAAACGCTCCATTATTGTTTCAGACCTAAGATGAGCATTTATTTTCTAACTTGTATGATGTGAAACTCAAAAACTAACGTTGCAGTCCCCAGGAGCAATGCAGTGCATCAGAATGTATGCAAAGTGAAGCACAGATGCAGTCGTGATGCCAGTGAAGGCCACTGCAGGTAATATAGGTTAATGGGAAATTACGTGCAGGCTAACATTCCTGGGATCACTTAAGCATGGTTGTGAGATTCTTCCTTCATTTAATGCCCTCGTGGGTGTGTCTCGTAGTGGATATGTTTCCAGCAAAGGTTACAGAAAGCCTCGCAATTATAAAACGCCATTAATGCTACGCGTTCCCTAAGGGGAACTGGAGAAGCACGCAACTATCATCAAAAGATGACTATTACACGTCAGGTTGCCACTATCGACGTTCATAATGTCAAAAGGGAAAACGCATTGCAGATTTACCCTTATTGACTTTAAAAAGAATAAAAGAGCAAAGCCTAACTGGAAGGGATTTACACAAAGCAATTGTGTCCACAATTAGGCTAAATTGTAGAGCAGCTCTATCAAAGTTCCCTTATGCTGTGAATAAATCCTTAATTTCTAAATTGTGCCAGAATAGGAAAATCCATCAATTACTTTCACAGAAGATAATTTATCTCTTGAATTAGTGTCTCCTTAGTCCGGACACAGAGGGTGTTATAATAACTCCAGGCCTTTACATCGTCTTTAATTTCCTTATATGGCCATGTTCATTCAATATAACAGGAGAATGCCCTTTCATGGGTGCTATAAATTGAGATTGAATTATTCGTTATTACATTTTATCCTGAGATTACCTGAACAAGCAGAACAAATACAATAGTGTATTTATGCAATAGTGTCCAATTTATTCTCATTGGGGTCCTGTTATCGGGCTAATATTGAAGGTTTCATAATGTTCAGGATTCCTGCTGCTGCACCATGATTAGTTCCCCTTGATGTATAAAATGATACGGATTGAAAATCCACATTTCACATTAAAATGGAAAAGTTTACTCTCAGGATCCGTGCTCTTATGTCTCTGTTGCCACGTAACTGTGCGTTTCTTTAAATAGGTCAGTGAGTGCATGAGTGAGATCTGTTCTACTTTAATCCTGCAGGTGATTTGTGAAATGCCAAGTACACGGTTCATTCTTCTGATGCTTTGGTTTCCAGACACCAAAAAAATCTACCGGCTTATAGTATAAATTAAATTAGTGTGTATCTTTAGGTAAATTATTTGTGTCACCACCAGGGCGTTGTGTTTTATCGTTTGTTCTGACTGGAATCTGAAAAGGAAAGCCCCTTGAGATGCAACATCTCGTTTATAAGGGGGACCTAAGAAACACAGAACATAAAGACACAAAAAAAAAAAAAACAATGGACATGCAGTTTCACTAACCAGCACAATACATAAATGTGACTCTGGACAACAATAAGACATACATAAAACACCCGACAATCTTGCTAACACAACCCGCTCCCTCAATCAGTGTACCTTTACACACAGTCAATAAGAATAAAAATACTGGAGACTGTATATCACATGGAATCAATAGAAAGAAAAGCACAACTGAAAAGAAAAGAAAAGCCAAGCAAAACAATTTGTCACAAGCATAAACAATCAGTCTTGAGGTGAGTATATAAGGAAGACCTAAAGAGTCCAGTAGAGGTTATAGACTTCAGTGAAACAGGTAAGTGATTCCAGTCATTTGGGGCCTTGAAAGAAAAAGACCTCCGACCAGCCTCCTTTTCAGCCGAAGGAACATTGAAGGATAAATATTGAGAACTTCTCAGAGAATAAGTTGATGTGGATGGAATTAGCAAACATTTTAAGTATGGGGGTACATTAAAGTAGACACATTTTAAAATGAATTGCACGCAGTGACACTGTCGCCTTTCATCGGTCTGTAACCAGTTCAGTTGATCATGTAATATATAGTGGTGCGTTCTATAGGGGCACTTTAATATAAATCTACAGAGAGTATTAAACAGGACTTGAAATGGTTTAAGATATTTGTCATATGTATTTTGGTAGACTATGTCAGCATAGTCGATAATAGGTAAGATTAATTGTGTAATGATTTTCTCTCTTATTTGTTGATTAGCTTTCTGTTTGTGTCTCCATTATTTTTATTTCCATGGTGTTTCCTTGTCACATTATTTTGTGTTTTTGGTTTTTTTTTCTGGTGCCATGGTTCATGGTATATTTCATATTTCATCCTGTGGCTGATGTCTGTTGAAGGTAAAGTCAGGTTTGTCGTGCCATGGTTGTGACGTGATAAATATCTATCCCCTCTGCAGGTGTCTTGTTGCTCTGCCCTCCAGGAATAAATCCTCCCAGATTACTCTTTGAGTGCATTGTATGCAAATTGTATGAATATTATCTATGAATGAAGACCCAAGCCGTCCTTTTTTTTTTTTTTTTTTTTATTAGAATGTCACCCTGAAAGTCTCACCAGGGCCCATTGAATAATCCCCCGCTTCAGTAAAGCTTTGCTTCGTGGTTCATAAATATGAAAGAAAGAGAGAATCACAAAAAAATTTTCATATTTAAACGAGAAATCTGATTTGAATGACAAAAGTTTATGGTGAGAACATTTCAAATAACATACTGTATGTAGTCGCAGAAGGCATTTTGTAGAGCTATGAAAAATAAATGCTTTGGGGAAAAACTGATTCAATGCTGACATACTGAATAATTATGGCATAATATTCTCAATACATAAATTCAACTATACTTTTCAGTGATAACAACACTGTTGGAATGACAAGCAGTGCAGATGGTTTTGGGTTTTTTTTTGTTGTTTTTTTCCATTTTTTGTATCAAACTGGCTGTTTGCCTTTTCTTCTCCCTTAGACCTGGCAATCCTGGCTGTGCCTCATTGTCTTCACACTCCCTGTGTGTACAGATGTGCTGTTTGTCTCTCTTGCTCACATTTCTCTGTACTATGTACCAGTTTGGGTTCAAGCAAATGTTCACCTTGTTGTCTTTTATGGCAGGGTTGTCCAACAGATTTTAGTTCAGGGGCCCCAATTTCATCTTCAGTGGGGCCGGACCGGTGAAGTAGTGTTATAATAAACATAAAATTTTAACTTTAATGTTTTTCTTTGCTGTGGTACACAGTCTTCATGATGTAAATGTCTAGAATTTTGCAAAAGCAATCAATTACAAATGATCACTACAATATCCACAGGAAGCCAAGTTTAATGTAACTTTCAGGTGCAAAATATAGTGAAATGTACAAAAAAAAAAAAATTAATTTTGCCTGTTTTATTTGTCATGGTAAACATCTACATGTGCATCAAGCCGAACTGCTTCTGGGTGTCGCTGTCCACACTCCCCTAGAGTTGCAAAAGCTATGTGTCTGAAACAATCCAGGTGGTGCGGAAAACATATCAGCCATCGTGTGTCTGTGTCCTAAAAGTTTAACATTGTTTTTTTGGTGGAACAAATCCAAAGGTTCCACTGAATTGAAACTGGTGTCCAAAAAAAACTCCTAATTGCCACTTGAAGATGTATGAAGCTCAAAGACTGTTTACTTGACCTCTTGCAGCTCTCATTAGTTTGACTACTGGGATGCGGCTCATGACCTTCACACTTTGTTTTATGCCTCCTGTGTTGAGTTGTTTTCCCCGCCAGATGCCCCGCTATTTTTCACTGCTTTATGTAATTCTTTTGTCTCGTGCTTCACTTCAACTCTCCCAAATGCAACAGATATCAAAAACTGTCCTTTTGTAGTTCTCTTTCTAGCTCATTAATGGTTGTATTTTTAAATATGACTAGCTCAGGACATTACAATGCACCACATGAGTGTCAGCAGTGAGAAAATGTGCTCATTTCCGACTTTTACGGATGATAAATGTCGCATGTGTGAAGCCCCAACGGAGAATACTTTTAGCAATACTAATATAGAAATCGCTCACATTGTAATGCAGACAGTTTGAAAAAGTTTCTAAATGCATCAAATAATTCAGCTCTTAAAAAAAAAAATATAAGGAGACAAAGGGCTGGTTTAAGTGTCTGAAGAAAACCACTGAGCTTGCAATAAAACATCTGTTCCGTCAAGAAGTCTCAAAATGAAGCTCGCGTCTCACAAAAGACCCAAGCAGATGGTTTCCCTCTCTTTTCCCCTGTCAATTACTTCTTATGGCACATAAGAAAGGAAGTTAATTGGAAACTATCGCATAAAACCTGAAAAGCTGCAACCATGCTGGAACCAAACTGACAGTTTCACTTCCTCTTCAGCTGAGGTGACAACAGAATGAAGAGCTTTTGAGGCTCCCGTTACTTTTGTAGATTTAATGAAGTGTCTTAAAATCTTGAGGCACCGGCTCAAGATCCACATGATAACAACTGAATGGAATCGACTTTTCCTGATTTCACCTGAGGACGTTTTAAATTTTGAGCATTGTACTAAAATCCAAAGTAAGAGTTTTGTAGGGATGTCAAAAAAAAAACAAAACGCAGATTAACCAAATATCATTATTAATCTGATTTCAAATGTTAAAGCAATTAACAGAATGACTGAAAAGTATTGCCCACACTCTGCAGGAAGTAGTTTTCTTTTCACCAAAGCACTTCCAGCTTAAAAGAAGTGATAAGCTCTATGACAATGTCAGCAAGTTAGAATGTCTTACAACTTGGCAGAAAAAAGGAGTAACAGGAACACAATGTGGGTAAAAATTTGTTTTGAGTTGAGTTTGAACTGTTAAAGACGTTTAATAAACACATTAACTGCATATGCAGTTATCCCTTCTTTCTTGAGTCTGTTTGCTCATGCAAAATTAAATGCGATTAATACTGATTCAAAATGAATATTTTATTGTGATTATTTCAAATTAATCCAAAGCAAGCCTTTAATTAATCTGATTAAAAATGTCATTGCTTGAGCACTCACAATATGATTAAATAACATGTCTTCACTCAGTTTCAGTGCAACAGCTTTAATATACAGCATAATAATATCAGTTAAACTCACGTTTGGATGAGCGTTGTTGCTGTTATGGTGACACGAGATAAACAGTATTGTGCAAGTTAATCTCACAGAAGAAAAGCAGAATTCAGTCGGCAGTCTTCATGCTGTATTTGTTGATTTACCTTTAGCTTTTGAGCAATCTACATGGTAAAATTAAATGTCCTTCTGGTAAATCTCTAGCACAACACTCATGCATCACTTCACACTGCGGGACGTGGCATTTCATCCAGACACCAAATTGGCGGAGTCGTGGAAGTAAGTGACAATAAATGCCAGTTCACTGCTGCACCATGGCATTCAGCTGTGTGTGTTCACATTGAAATGACACTGAAGTGCTCAAGAAAATCTCACCACAAATATCTACATATAGATTAACAGTTCTGCTATTGCCAATACAATATGGGTGTTTCATGAATGACGCCGTCTAATGCACATTGATAGGAACTTTGATAACCATCAAGCGATGGTAGGAGTCGCATCATCACTAAAGGAGGATCGGTGGGTGCCATAGAAAGACTGAAATTAATTAAAGATGTTGCATTAATCTATTCATTGGTGGCTGTGGCTCAGGTGGTAAAGCGAGTCATTTTCCACCTCCATGATGGTTTAGTCCATGTGTCCACCTGCCCATGAGCCGAGGTGTGAAACACTGAGGCCCATGTTGCTCCCAATGCACAGCTGCTCTTATGCTATTGAGCCAATGTTACTAAAGCAATCAAAATCGGTATAAGTGAAGATCTTTTATCATTTCCTGTCAGATGAACAATGTTGTTGTGGAAATAAGACAAAATAGAAAAATGACACATCCAATATACCTTACATTTAAACCTAAATATCAGAGTATTAACATTAATGTGAGATTTGATGAAGATCATCAGTTGTCTTGTCAGACTGTACAAGGAAGAAATATGTATTTATAGTTGTTTTTTTTTGTTTTGTTTTTTTACCACTGAAGTACAAAACATCAATGATGGAAGCCCCCACCTTTTATTGTCCCCTCAGAGAAGCAACAGCCAATTTATCAGAAAACACATATACAGATTGCAAATTGTGTTAAAAGTGTGATGAGTTGTCATACAGAGGAGGTGCATCCTGCAGGTTTGGTGGGTTAGACACCAGTCAAAAATGAGAATACTACAAACATGTTTACAACTTAATGCTCATTTTCCCCTAAATATTAAGATATATTAAGCACACTAAATTAATTTTTTAAAGGACTATCTTTAACAGCAGACAGTGAGGATAGACATACTGTCGGTATATTTTTTTTTAAATGAATTTATATGATTTTGAAATTAATTATAATAATAAATGAGACAATGTTTTTAATTTATTATTTTGATTTACACCGTACTAGTGAGTGCACTAAAAATGGTGACCTATAAGACCAAAGTTAGACACGTTAGAGGAAAAAAAATATATATATACAAATAATTTATTATTTCATGTTTTTTCTGAAGTTAGGTATCACTAACAAACAAAATTACAAAATGTTTACACCCGACTATATCAACATTTTTAATTGTTATTTGCCATATATATGCTCTCTTCACACTTAGTTGAAATGACTTTCAGATATTGTTTGTAAATGTACTCAGACTCATTTGATGTTATGCCTATTTTTAAAATCATCTATTACAACCAGGCCTCTATTCCCCACCACCTCAAAATCCCCCTCAATCTTTTTTATTGCTTCCTTGCTTCCTCTCACTCACACTCCTCTTTATCTTGACTAAACTGTTCCATCAAACTGTTCATAAGCTATGATCAAAGACTTCCAGCCATGTATTTGACAGCCCGCATACACAGTGAATTACCATCATGTGATGAAAGCGGTCATTTGCCCAAGTTATTACCGAGCTACACTCCCCAGAAGGCCACTGAATGGAGATTAATGTCGTGGAAATGGTCGTTCAGGTGTCACTCTAAATTAGACACTGCGAAGGTGGCGATATCCGACCAATCTGACGAGGGTTGAAAATTGATCCTACTTGAGAGTCAGAGTCAGGTGGCTGATTATGTTCCAGTTATTTGGAATCATCTCTCTCATATTCTCATTCCCAATTGACTTTTAGTTGCCTTACTTCACCAGAAGGTGCTTTTTTTCCCTTTCTGGGATATTTTAGGCTGTTTAATAATCCTGTAATGATTATGATCCTGTAATGAAGTCTCTACCGACAGACTTGAATACCATATGTTGTGAATACCATGAGGAAGTATGACACTAAAAATAAATGCACATTTTCTTGAGATACAGGTGAGATGCTTTTTAGCTTATTGTTTTTTTTTTTTCTTCTTAGAACATGTAGGGGCCTTTTGAAACTTGTCTTTTCACTGAATTTGTTGGAGATATTTACATTTGCTGACAAAAATGAGAATTAGAAAATGCAAACTGTTAAAAAAAAATCCAACTTCATCCATTGTTGATGTTTGTAGCTTATTCTTCGATGCGTTTTCACTTGAAATGGTATCGTGTGAACAGGCCCGAAATTAACACTTGCATTGATGAACTTCAGTTCAGTGTCTTCCTCACTGGAACATTTTCAGGGTATTATAACAAGCCACTTAAGTCTCATTACATCATATAAAAATACAAAAAAAAAGATCTTCCATGTCTTCATTTTCTTAAATAAGCACAATATTTCACATGCCTGGTGCCTCTGTGGGGAGCTGAAAGATCATGAAGCTGCTGCTCCTTTGCTCTAACACGCGGCAGTTAAACTGATTAATTAGTCAAGTGAGATGCCTTTTGGACATGGCGAAGTCCAATATGAAGTACAACCTACATAAATTAATCTCAAATGCAAACACAGTGACCAACCACCACTAATGAGACACGAAATAGACACAAAATGCTTAGTTTGATATGTGACACCCTTTTCTTTCTCACCTATAACGAGTTCAGATGTCGTGTAGAAATACATATTCTAGTCTGAACTTGGTAAGAATTTATTTTAAAGGTTTTTTGTCGAACAAATGCCTCAGAAGTGTGTCCACATTTTGAAGGAAATAAAAATAAATCACTTTCATTTACTGCTCATAGTTTATTTTAAATACTCAGATCTGCTCAAGCAAAACGGAATATTTTGTTTTTTGTTTTGTTCTGTTTTTTTTTTTTTTTAAGAAAAGTTTATAGCTGAATAAATTCTGCTGATTTAATCCCACTGGACTGGAAGTGTGAATAATGCAAGGTTTGTGCAAAAGCTGTTCTCAATTCTCAGATAACACATCACACAATTCTCATTACCCTCAAATGTTATATACCCTTTTCGAAGTGAACTTAATAAAGAATACAAATATAAGAAAATATCAGCAGTCAAGAGTTCTGAAATGCCATCTTGACATTTACAGCTGTAATGCTTAATTGAAAATGTATAAGCTTTCATTAACACAACTAACAACCATGGTGACGGGTCTGCAAATGTCCTTATAAAAATAGCTGAACGCATGTATTCACTGGCAAACTAACACATACATATACACTGATGTGTAGGAAGAGGCGCAAAACTGTGGGGATATTAACATAAAGTGATAAATGTGTGTTTTATTAAAGAAAGAGGCTGGTGGAATGGGCCCAAACAAGGCTGGGTTAGAACGAAAGAGGATCTTTGATAGAAAAAGTCCACTAACAACATGTTTCAGAATTCATTTGTGCCAGCAAAACAAGAAAACTCCTCAGGGGAACACAGTAAGAACAAAGTAGGTTGGTTTCACATCAACTACTCATGAGAACAGACCAGAGTTACGTGGAAACCCAATGACTGTTTACACAACATCGTTTCCCACTTGAAACACAAAACTTTTTGTTTTTTTGTTTTGGTTGACTAGTGTAAGAACAGCACCAACTCATTTCCTGGCATGCTATCTACAGCGTTTCTGGTGCTTCCATATAAGCAGACATTGATTTCAAAATGCTGCCAATTAAAAAATCTTTTGAAAGGAAAATGCAAAAATGATATTTTTTCACTTAAAATACTGTATAAATGCGCCAACTATTAACACGCTAAAAAAAAAAAAAAAAAAAAAAACATTCA
>OMNM01010609.1:8329-27690 GCA_900302745.1 Parablennius parvicornis | reverse complement strand
AAAAAACCCCCAAAAAAAAAAAAAAAAAAAAAAAAAAGACTTGAGAAGCATAATTGTCAGGATCTTGGATGCTTGACTTTGAAATGATTTAGAAACAGACATGGCGAGAAATAGCAAAACAAGATGAAGGATACCAAAAGAATAAGAAGACAAAACAACACACGCAAGGAGCCTCAAGGGACTCAAACATCACCCTGACAAAAATAAGGGCAGAGAGCAAAACGAGACCATACGAGCGCGATGGATGAGAGTGCGTAGAAAAGAAGAGCAGCAACGTAAAGGAAGAGTTAAAAAATGAAACCATGTAAAGTTGCCGTTGGATGTTTGTTGGTGGAATAAGTTGCGACAAACACCAGCACAGTAGACCACAGCAGTCGGTAAAGTGCACCCACACCTTATTAACCTCTGTGTTTACGTGAGTGCCTCACGAGCCGCCGTGGGAAGAATATTTTCGATCTCTGTGGGATGCGTGTCGGAGCAGAAAGTCTCTCCAAAGACTCCCAACAAGCTGAAGTGAAACAAACTGCTGCACAAACACGATGTGTCTCTCTGAGGGAACTATTGATTTCTGATGAATGTATTCCCAAAAGGGAGCAGGTGCTTTATTTATATTGTGCACATGGCTTCATTGGTGAACAGGGAAACAGATTGATCCTTCTGTTACTTGTTAGAGAGTGAATGCTGTTACAATGTCTCAAATGTATGTGTTGGCATTACTGTTTAGTTTAGCACTATATTTATTTTCTTTTTTCTATTTTTGAAAGCCTAGATTTGACTAAGGTGGTCCTGTTTTGCTTTCTTGTGTTTTATTCCATATTCAACACATCATACGAGAGGACAAAAGGTCAAACATGAACAAGCTGATATCAGCTCATCACCGATTTTTTTTTTATGTGGTCATTTGAACACACACAAATACACATATAAACATGCAATAGACCATATATAATGATTCTGGTGTGAAATATACAGAATGAATTAGGTTGCATGTCTACACGCTCAGTAATGTATAAAGACAGGCTTCAAGTCACAATGTAGCCTGCAGGTAGGAACCGGCTCAATGAGTCCAAGTGTGTGTTTCACACAGAGAGTGATCTTAAGGCGTGGTATAAGACAAACAAGGGTGTATTGAAATTCAAGCTGCCGCCTAAACAAAACAAAACACGTAAATCCGCTTCAAGTAAATATGTGTTGAGTTAATAGCTCAGCAAGTGATTTCTTTAAGATTATAATATGGTGTAGTGCTTAACAATTATGTTTGTCATTCACTTAAGTAACATTTACATCTTTCATTTTATATCCAATCATAAAGATGTCAGAGTTGTGCTGGTAGTGCCTGGAGCTTTTGGCCCTTAATTAAAGCATTTAATTAACCCATAACTTCAATCTAATTTGACTTTCACAGTCTGTCCAATTACTGTAAGTCCACTACTCCTACGACAATGGCACAATGTTGGATAGTCTGTAAAGCAGTCCAAAAACATATAGTCTGACATTGCAATCTACAACTTAAGCAGAACGATTGACCTCTATATGAAACTAGACATGTCTCCGCTAAAGATTAGAATCAAAACTAACTGCTAACTTTTCTGCACCTTTTTTTGTACGTTTGTTTGTCATCTTATTCCAAAAAAAACTAGGAGGAGACTTAGACCATGTTTAGACTGCAACGTCTCAGAAACACTGAAAACATTCTGCATTTCAAGTCGAGCCACTTGGTGGTGCTGTTGTTGGTTTTTGTAATGAAACCACACAAATATGCGCAGAGAACAATATGCTATAAACATTAACAACGGGAGTACACAGACATTTGTACACAGTCATTGCTTTTGTTGGGGACTCTCAACTAATAAACTAGGAAATCCCGGGAGAACATGGACCAGAAGTCATGGCACAATGTTGTTATTGTCCAATTACACACGCATGTGCAGAAGATTATTTACTTTTTATTTATATTCAAAAGTTGCATTTTCCCCTGTTGCCACAGTGGGAGCCTTTTTGGAAGGTTTCACCTTGGGAGCCATTTTTTTAAAATTCAGCAGCTCCAAGCACTGTTGTGTAAACGGAGGGTTTTACCAAAAATGAAAACACAACGTTACCACAGTGCCACCAAAAAAAAAACCTCTATACTTGGCACCACAAGCACAATGTTACCAAAAACAAAATGTAACATAGCAGAATTCAAACAAAAAACAAAAAAATATTCAGTGTATTCAGTCTGAAATAGAAACAAAGCAACAGAAAGAATTTGGAGTGTCTGAAAAATGTGTTAGGGAGAAAAGGAGATAAACTGTTGCCATGGTGAAGAAAACAAAGGAGGCTAATGATTGTAAAAAAAAAAACAGGTCAACCAGAGCTCAAGGAAGAAATTCACAGATGGTTCAGGAACAGCAGCTGCTGGACCAGGATTATCAACAATCCGGCTACATCTGGACAAAGAAACATGAATGTCATATACAACAGAGTGACTTAAATGTGTTTTTTTCTTCTTTTTTTAATGGTCAGGTACTGCTTGGTATTGGTTCTCTAAGTTGCCACAATGAGCGGAGAGTCCATTCAGCAGTAACAACAATAAAAAAAAAAAAAATCCTCCTTGTTTACTGTGATTAAAATCAATAAAACAGGTGATCACTGCAGAAGCAAGTGTGGCTGGCCGTCCTTGATTTGTCGTTGGGAAGGCTTTTCCTATCGATTACAATGAAATGTAAAGAATGACAGGCATTTGTGTCAGTTGGCATGAAAAATCCAGAAGACAAAGACAAAAAATTCCTTTAAATTCCAACAATTGATGAGAGATCTTGCATTTAAGCCGATGGGATTGACAAAAACAACAAAAGCAAGCATTTATTAAGGAATAAAGGCAATTTCACACAACAAAAAACAAAAAAAAACAACAGAACATGCAGTATATTAGCCCAGAAAATAAACAGGTGCAAGAGACACCTGCGTGGCTTAATTAATGGCATGATTTGTGCTTTCAAGCAGCGAAGAAGCTTCGTCATGCTTCTGTTGTCGTTCTCCCAAGATGTGTGAGGAGGAGGAGCGCTCTCTTCGGGGAAGGCTTGACTTGGCCCTCTCCATAATTAACTCAGGTTAAATTCCAACCAAATGTTGCACCAGATGATTTCACTAATTAGCATCCTTGAATGTGATAGTTGGTTGTTGGTGGACATTTGCATGGCTGTCGGTGTGCGCGACACTCACAGTGAAGACTGAAAGTCGTCGCCGCCTTCCCGGCAGGAAATTCCAACCGCCGCCGCCCGAAAATATAAAGCAAATGCGAGAAGACAGGACAACATACAAAATGATCTTCCAAACGCCTTTTCATTTATACCTAATTCAAGAACAAGGTAATATTTCATGTTAAAATATACTGGGAAAAAAAAAAAAAAAAAACTTGGAGGCTGTCACTTTGAAGGTGTAAATCAGTAGTCAGAGCTTCAATATAACAAAGTGACAATTGTGGCCGTTTCACAAAAAGAACATTGTAGGTACTTTGAAAATGTCAGCTTAATAATAAAATTACTTTTCGCCATTTTTTTGTTGCTCACTTTTGATCCAGATATATCTGCAGTTAGAACAACTGAATTGGAACTAAAAGTCTTAGAAGAGCAACATAATTTATGCCACAACAAAGTGGTTTAAAAGTAGATATCACAATAACAAATCTCATCATCAAAATATTCTGCATGACTGCATAGCAGCATTATTCTGAACATATACTAAAGGGAAGCTGTGGCAATGCATAAACGGGAATAAAAAAGGGCAGTCTGGGAGAAAAATGAGCAGCAATTATTTGCATTTTCCTTTGCATTAAATAGTCTTATGCAATTTCTTAAAGAGGAGGTGTGACTCCGGCTGTTAAATGTGCTGGTGCTTGATGCCCAGCAGGTGTTAGATTTTACCATCTGCATCACACATCAGACATCATGGTGGTTTGTCGGACATGGCCTGCCATTATTCAAAGCTATCATCATGTCCTCCAAATATAATTGGCGAGGGGCTGAAAAAAAAAAAAAAAAAAAAAAAAAAGATCTCCAGATTTTCTTAATTTTCTTACTCACTGTTCACAGAGTTTCTGGAATACACCGTGGCATACATCCATCATTGGTCTGCTTTTAGCAATGCTCTGCATACAATCAAAACCACATGTAGGCCCTGATCACGTGTTTAAAATGAAAATACATAGTTATTGCATTTTCGTGTGTGAAAGGTTTTGCATTTTGCAAATGATGTACGTTTATGCTATGAACATTAACAATGGCGGATACTCTGACATTTCTATGACCAGAAGCTGGATTGTCAATATGGTGACTCTCAACTATAAAACTCAAGTCGTGCCACTATTTACTACAGCCATAATGCAAGTACATAGCAGCTGTGTTCCTGCCACCTACATGGAGACGGAGCTTGAATGTTTTCAGAAAGTTTCGTTTTTCCTCATTTCTAAGGGGACGGAATTGGTGTGTTTTCAAGAATTTGTATATTTAGTGGTTCAGAGTTTTCACCTGAAAACACCGTTGTGTAAACAGGCCTGTAGTATGTTGGTGGCAAGATTATGCTCAATTAATAATAGAATGTAAAACCATCTTGACTGAACAGCAATATTTGTCTCCTGAGTCTCACGATCAAAATCCCACAGACGATGACGATGGAGCCGTTCGCAAATGCTTCATTTTGCATTTATAAAGATATTATAAAGATAGGTACCTGAGCAACCACAGATGAACAAATCGACATGCATATGGATATATTTTGAATATATATTCTTCTATCTTTGAGAAGAAAGTCAAAGTAAGGCAAGATATATCCTCTGAGCGAAAGCAACACAAGAGTGCGAGGAAGCTTTAATTTATCAGTTCAGCCTTCAAAGACCTGATCCCCCGAGGAGAAATCGCAGGGTACTAATAACTGTGAGCTCCTCCAGAAATGGAAATACCGTCAGTGTTTTGATGACATCCACACCAGCCCACTGTGAAGGATGACAGGAAGTGTGAAATTATGCAACTGGCCTTGGCGCTAACGCTATAAATAGGTTAAAGCAAAGGAAATTATAGGATTGACAACAGCCGGCATGCATGTACAGTTATATCTCAAAATGCACAGTAGTTTATTGCAGTAAATATAGGTGCACATGACACATACGTGTGCAGTGATGCCAGCTAATGGAGCAGTGATGGAAATATGAGGGGAGATTATCACTAACATTTTGAGGCCTTTTTTTTTTTTTAATCTATTTTTTCAGCTGTGAGTTAGAGTAATTGGTTCGTATGTAAAAAGAAAAGATTATTTTGACAGACAGATGAACATTGGGGGTGAAAAAAAGATGGGTCAGTCACACCTCTTTCGTGGGGAAAAAATACAACATATGTCCCCCCTCTAATCATTAAGCCTCTCAACAGCCTTTGTCTATTAATATAATAACATCTTCCTACCAACTCTGCACGCCTCCGCTAAGTGAGAGAGATGTCAAAATAAAGTAACAGACAATATTGGTGTTGAGAGCACATTTTCTGCCAAGTAGATGAGACTAATTTCCCACCATAGTAAATCAATTAGGGATGGTGAATCTCTGACATAATTATGTTTATCAACACAGAAGCTATGTACCAGGGAAAGTTGGCATCTCTTGTTTACGACCAAAATCCCATTGACAATACAGCTGGTAACTGACATCTGGTTTCAGTCAGTTACGTGTGCTTGACCACTTGGAAGGAATATTGGGCTTTATTTACGCAACACTTTCAAATGAAAGCCCACAACGTGGTTGTCTGTCCACACGAATGTCCATGTACTCGCCATTGTTAATGTGTATAGCATATTGATCTCTGCGCATATCAGTAGCAGTTCTAGACCTATTTTACTTGGGGGGCCAGCCTGGGGCCAAAGGTTTTGTCAGAGGGGCACATTCCGTGTAGGCGGGCCATGCAATTTTCATTATTGTATCAATTTTCATTCCGAGTGGAGGGTCCACAGGGGGGGGTCCAGGTTCAATGATACAAGGGCACTGGCCCCCGCTGGCCCCCCCTCAGAACCACCACTGGTGCATGTGTGTGTGTCTGTGTGTGTGTGGCTCTATACAAAAATAACCAAAGGCACCCACTGTGAAAAACGACATTGTTTTCAAAACATTAGAATGTAATTGTGAAGTTCTTCTGAAAGTTGTGTGAATGCAGCCAAAATGTTTGAAGTCTCGGCATTCAAGCAGAAATTAATAGCAGGGATAATCTTCAGTTTTCAAAAGCTTTGGGACGAACACACCGAAACCGAATCCCAAGTTTAGCATGACAGTAGCAGAAGTATTATTAGAGGTAATATTTTGAATTCTGACAAGTGGTAAGTTCATGAGAAAGACTTGCACACACGAGTATGGTGAAGACTCTAGGCCCAGGACAGTGAGTCTGCTCATCATTTTGTGAGGTATGAAAACTATTACCAGGTCTGTGCAAGAGGCAAATAATCAATAAGACTATTGCCATCCGTTCTGACATCTCCCATCTCTTAACATGCTGAGTTTCAGTTTTTGCCTTTTGGCTCAGACTTCCTCGTATGACGGGGAACATGTAGAAGAACTCCTTTATTCCTAAAGCCATTTTCCTTCTGAATGCAGGACATGGTAGGAGGAGTCTTATCTAATTTGATATTATTATGCTGTTTTATCCAACCTATGTTAGTTTATGTTTATAATTATATTTAGTCGCTGTCACTTATATGGCTTCAGCACACTGTATTATCTTTCCCTCTTGGATTTTTAAAAGATGTATGTATGCCATGCAACCTTTTGTATGCCATGTATGTGCCAGCGTTATGTTTTATACTGTGCTGCAAAATTAATTGCCCAACAGGGACACAAAATAAAACTGAACAATGTGTTCTGTAGAAAGATGCAAAATCCCCTTGGTAACTCTTTTCAGGCTTATGTTGGAAAAAGCTTGATGCATCTCAGGACACAGGTTGCCAATGCTAATTTGCTAGCTAAAGGAGAGCTAAGTTTTATGTGTCACTTCACTGTGCCGCCTCTGGAAAATATACCAATTCAGTTCAATTCATCTCTATTTATTTAGCATCAAATACAACACAGTCATTTGTAGCTGCTTTTTATAGAGAGAAACCCAAGCGACTGGAAAGTAAAAACTCCCTTGAGCAAGAAGAAACCTTTATGAAACCAGGCTCAGAAGTGGTGACTTTCTGCTATTCCGGTTGGGGTGAGGAGATAGAGGAAAGAAAAGGATAAGACAGTAAGACAGATAAGCGGAGGGCCACAAACCCTGGTTCGGGTAGGGGTTTAATCGCTGGTAGGGGGGTAGGATGGAGAAACTGGATCCTGCAAGGAAGGGGAGAGAGAGAGAGAGAGAGAGAGAGAGAGAGAGAGAGAGAGAGAGAGAGAGAGAGAAACCTAGAAAGACATGAGAAAGAAGCTACCCCCCATGACATGCCAATTTCAGCACCGCGGACAGCTCCCAGTACAAGCAGTATGATGCTGAGAGGAATTGGTAGAGCGAGGTGGAGTGGTAGAGATAGAGAGATAGAGCAGTAGGGACCGGGAGGTAGAGTGGTAGAAATAGAGAGCAGTAGAGTGGTCAAGATAGAGAGGTAGAGCGGTAGAGCTAGAGTGAGGTAGGTAGGTACCTTGAAACAACACTAGCACCTCATGTTTTCTATGTCATTTTCACAGATCATGTTTTGGCTCCCAGGTTGTATGTTTGACACCGTTGCTCTAGAATGAGAGTAATCATTCAGCATGTTGATTCACTGGCTATCTGAATAAACATCTGTCAGCTGCTCAGCACTCTCCTCTCACGTTCTTTACAAATATGCACAAAATATGCCCTGACCTTCCTCATGGGAGGTCTTGCATGTTGCATTTGTAGGACATGCCTGTGAGTGCATACAAGGGGCAGAATAGGTTCATGGCTGTGTCATCTCGAGAGGATGAATTACTGATTTCAAAGTCCATTAACGCCCTTGGTGAGTTTTCCACCTGTTAAGTGTCAGAACACTTAACCTATTCAGAGGATGCTGTGTTCGCCTAGCTTAAGTCGGAACTATGTCAGGCTCGTTTGTTTGTAATGGAAGTGCACAGATGAGTTGAAAAGAAGATACCATGACCAAATACGGTTTTCTAGAAGAATGTGGTTTCCTCATGGTGATTTAAAAAAGATGGACTTTTGCTGTTATTGATTTCCAGTTATATTATTTCCAGTTTACATTTTTAATTTTCAAGAGATGATATAAGTTAAAATCACGATTCTTCTTCAGAAAACAGTAAAAGTGAATCAATGTGATTGAACTGTGATGCCATGAGTGGATTTTCCCACAAAACAAAACACACACACAGATTACACAAAATGTGTGTTGTTCTTTTTTCTTTTTTTTTTTTGTATTTCTGTACATGTTCTTCCATCTACTGCTTGCCAATGTGTTTGTGTGTGTGTCAATGAGAGATTTTGAATGTCAGTAGACGAAACAGACACCGAGCCAATATTGGAAACATTACATTTTTATTTCTCCTACTCCACCCAGCAGTTTTGCTGTAACAGTGAGATATTCCATTTGACAAGTCTATTTGAGACAGCCAATGGATTACTTCAGTATTGAAGACATGTTGTCAGAGTCAAAGTGCAGGCGACTCGTATGAGGCACTGTCCATCACTGACAAACTGCAACATGGAGAGTCTGACAGTAACAAGTGAAGAACACAAGCTGAACCTGTCCTTCAGTGGGTCTCAAAGCAGTGTAAGAAAAAAAAAAAAAACAAGAATGTATTTTTGTGATTGCCTGCTGTATTTGTTCATGTGAAATATTTTGAATAGCATCATTACTTAAATGTGCTATACAAATAAAGCTGAATTACCTTTTTCCAAGAACACTTTGACACTGTTTTGGACTGAGACGGGGATAAAACTGTAAACTTTACAGCTGGAAGACAGCTAACTCTCCAGCTTTACTTCCACAACGTTATCAGTGTGGTAAAAGGCTGTGAGAAATGTTTATCGCTCTCCACTGCAGATGCTAAAAATACTTGGATCTTCTGAAGTATTAGTACAAACACTTTGTTTAAACATATTTTTATTTGATGAATGTACATTTACTTCAGTAAAAAAGTACATGTTAGGGGGGTCTTATGCACATGTGCAGATACACATAATTTTTACAAATGTATTTTTGCGCCTGGACACAGCTTAATGGTTTGTATTGACTCAGATTATGATTCAATTTGGATATTAGTTTTGAGTTACAAACTAAATCACAATAGGCAATGACCTGGATGGACTTCATCTAACAAACTATGATTTTCACATTAAAACTGTACTTGTCACACAGAAAGGCAATTTTGTATTACTAAGTTACCATCGATTGCTTTGATGCTTCCAGTGTAACTGTGAATTGTAATCTATGGAGGTGAAAGCATGGTGCAGGTGGGTTTTAAGAATGCAGGAAGTGAAAAGTAAGGATCTTTGTTCTTAAATGTAGAGAGAAAATAAATGTTGAAGATGCCATTGGTTTCTTATGTGAAGTAAAGAAATACAAAGGAGCCAAAGTCTTTTGTTCTCATGAGTTCAGTATGGATATACCTGTTCAGTTGTTTCCAAACGGTATGCATCCATCCTCTATATCCACTGTATCCCGTCAAGAGACACAAGAGGCCAACACTCAAACGGTTTGTGAACTGTGTCATTAGTGACCAAAGAAATGAATATAATGATTACATTGACAGAGCTGCAGTAGTTGCAATCCATTCCCCTTTGAAGAACATTAAGTCAATAATCAAGCAGGTCGGGACATCAAAATAAAAATCATCTTGTCTTCTGTGTGTTCACAGAAGTATTTACATTTGGTCTGTGAGCTGATCAAAGGACTTAAATATGAGACGGTTCTAATGAGAATGCACAGTTGCAAATCTTTCCAGAATGACCTAATTGCAAGCGACACTTCAGCCAAACACACGTCTGCACACAGACTCTCGTGTTAACCCACAGACACACAAACACACACCCTCCATTTCTTTACCCTTTGTTTTTCAGTGTAAGACATTCCCATCAGATAGCATCTTATTATGGAGCATGTGTTCTTTGTTTAAATATGCTGTTTGTGAAAAAAGAGAAAAACTGTTTACTTTCATCAATATGGCATAGAAACTTTTGAAATAGTGACTGCAGCTTGTGGAATTTGTGTTTTGCACAAATTCCACAATGTTGAAAGACAGAGGACACATTTCGCAGAGTACCAGCAACTTCTGCAAATAGCCTTTGGGGCATTTTAAAATAAATATGCTTGGAAGTATTAAAATGTCTTCACATGGAAACATGTTCCTGTTGTTCGTTGCAGAAATGTATCGAATCCAATGAATTCCATCTCTTACAAAAGTTTGAGCAAAATCTATTCACCTCCAGTTCAAACATTAAGATACATCTATTGTTAATATTGTGATTATTTCAAAGTCATCCTGAACATGTAATTTTTATAAAAATGCAACACAAGTAGGTTCAGCAAATGGGTTGATCCTTAAAGTATGCAGTTAATTCTTTTTTGAACAAGATAAAATGCATCAAATACAAAAAAAAAACAAAAAAAAAAACTGACATTTTTTTAAAAACGTGGCTAAACTAAACTTATCGGTGCAATGTTCACAAGGTGCTCGAAGAGTTTTTAATTATCTGAAATCCATGTGGAATTAAAAAAAGAGTCCAATATACAACCGGCAATGCACAGAGGTATGAATGAAGGACAATATACAACTGAAATGATCCAACCAGTTCCCAAGCAGTTTCTATAAAAATGGTAAGATCAGGTTCAGAAGGACTTCTAACCCAACGTCTGCTAATCATAATGAAAGCAGAAAAATGTACAATCTTCCACAGAGAAGAGTCCACATCAGTCGGGTTTTCTCTTTGATACGGCTTCCTGTCACTCCGAGCATTGACTTTTAAATACCACTAGTGGTTTACAAAGCTCTGTATGGTTGAGGCACGGTATAGATCCCTGTTCTTTCTAAAGGTCTGAACTCTCCAGACCTGGCATATCATCCGGATCAAATCTTATTTTGTTCACAGAAACAAAAGCAAACATGGAGAAGCTGCTTGGTGTTTTACATCAAATCTTTGAAACAAACTTGCAGAACGGCTCCAACAGCAGCCCACCCTAAAACAGTGCTGCAACCCACGTTAATATCTAAGGGGAAAACTGTCTTTTTAACCAGTGATTACCACAAAGGTATCTATTTTTATGTTGAGTGAAATCCCAGTTGTAGACGGCCGCGGCCAGTGATAGAAATGTTCAAGAGACAAGACATTGAGGACAAAGCTCTGAGAACGCGAGCAGCTCTGAGGGACAGAGAGAACACAGGGGTGAGTTTCGGTGCCAGACACGCATTAGCGCCGCTGAAGGAAGGCAAGGCAGGGCTCAGTACGAAAAAGCCTCCCAGAAGAAGCCATGTCATGGAGCTGTGAAGACGTGCGTAGGAAACACTTGTGCAGCCGGGGAATCACAAGACGAATGGAAAATGTGAAGTGTTTGTCTTTTCTTTTTTTCAATGTTCCACCTTAGTTCATCACAGTTAGACAAAAGATTAATTGAGAAGGGATAGATAGATCGATACATAGCCAGAGATTTTGAATTTACTCTCATTAATAGTGTCTAATATCAAAAACACAAGACATAACATTGTTTTCAAATCTTGAAAGACTCAGTTTTACGTGTTTTTAAAAAGATGACAAAACATTCCTCAAGGTGGATCTTTTTGAAAACACTGAGTTTGCATGTAAAGTAGGGAAAACGCAACTTTTCTGAAATGCTCCAGCTCCATCTAGATGTGGAAGGAGGAAAACGTAATGTTTTTAAGAACCTGCATGCGCAATAAATCAATGACCCATCAATCAATCATTTCCATAGAATACCGTTCTTTCCTGTCTACAAATCATATCACATACTTCATAGGGAGACTGGTGCAGTGATGCGAAAGAAAAAGACCAGAAAACCGAAAACACAAAATCATAAAAGATTTTAGGTTTTCAAATGGATGTAAGTGGTCATTAAAATTTAAGAAAATGAAGCATATTAAAACCAGTTTAAAGAAAAACTAGAAAAGCACTACGTAATCCCACGAACAGACAGACAGACAAACTCTGGCAAAAACATAACCTCCTTGTTGGGGGTAAAATGATAAGAGAATAAACTATAGAAATTAGATCAAACTCATGTTTCAAAGTAGATAAACGTAAAATATTCACTTGACCATGGAAGGTAAACTGATATTAAGAACTAGACAAATCAGAGGCAAGGCACAAATATAGAATAAAACATAGGTTACATTTAAATTGGAGGAATAAAACAAAATAGAAAAAAATCTTAAAGATACAAGAATAAAAATCATTGTCACAGTAAAACACGTCAATTTTAGCAAGTGTCTGTGTAATCTTTAACATCTATTGTAATAAATGTATTTCTACAGAACTTATTCAATGTGATCCAAGTTCCATCCATAGGATTGAAACTCTTTGCGAATCATCAGCACAACCAAAAGATTAATTACATGGTGAAAGAAGACGATGTATTTCCCTCGTCTGCTAATTATATGATCCATTATTGGACTCAAATGAGCAGGCGACATGACAATCTTATTCAGTGTCATTCTCTGCAAAAGGACTAATTACACCATGATTTCTCCACTCCTCTCTGTTCACGGAGGTCTCGACAAGCACATCACAAACTTTTTGAAGTTACTCTTCACATAACCCCGTTGCAAAGTAGCTCTAATTGATTGGCAGGATGAATGATGGCAATCTGCATGAACTACTTTATCTTCACTTTGTATGTCGCTGCAGATATCGAATGTGCCTCAGCGGTCAATAGCTAAGGATTACCTACTTTAGACTCTGCCCCCAGATAATCTATATCTCATTCATTCGGTTCATGTTCTCTACTGTATTAAAAAAAAAAATACTGTCTATAACAATTACAGGACATTTTAGCAACTGGATATGATATAATAATTGAGGTGTACAACCCTCAGAGGGGCCACATGGTGTGTAGTGGTTGCTGCTCTCGGATCACACCGCGAACACCGTCGGTTTGAGTCTACCAGGAGGCTTATCAGTTCGATGTTTTGAATGCTCAGAGTGTGTGCATGAATCCCTGTGTGTGCTGTTGTCTTTTTTCTCTGTGTTTGCCCTATGACCAGTCCTGGTTGAACCTTGTAATACGAAAACCCCTTTTTAGTTGAGTGAAACTTCATAATGCAAAATTATTACACGGGTGTTTTTTTTTTTTTACCTCTGCCAGGGAAGTTATGTTTTTGCCGGGGTTTGTCTGGCTGTCTGTCTGTCTGTTAACAGGATTACACAAAAGCTCCTGACGGGATCTTCCAAAAAAAAAAAAAAATTCAGAAGAGGTTTCTTGACCCAACTTAGATTCCATTAAATTTTAAGAGTGCTCCGGATAACCATCTGAATACAAAAAAATAAAATATCGAAGATCCTGTTTTTCCCCTTTACTTATCATTGAGCTCTTTTCAAAAAAATCACATCTCTTGGAGATCATATCTGACTGACTTGTAAAAATTCAGTGATCTGTAGGATGGTCATATCTAGTAGGGTGCACATTTTCATCTGGATCGGATCCAGAAAAATTTCCAGAAGTTAACATTGGAAACCCCATTTACGAGTTTCAAAAATCATAACTCATTAAATTTTGTTTCGATTTTCTTGAAAGTTGACATGTATATTTGGAGGATCATTGCCCTGAACTGTGCCAGATTCCGTCTGAATTCGATTCAGATTAATGATATAGCAGGACTTTGATGTTGGGCAAATTTTAACATTTAAAACACTATTTGGCAGAGGTCTGCGCTCTCAAAGTGCTTCTCTAGTTTTTTCACATGTTACCTTCAAATAACAAATAAATATGTTTTGAAAGTCATCTGCTTTATTTATCTATTGGGTTTAGTGTTGAATCTATTCACGTCAATTATTCAATTAAATTCAAATTCAATTAATTCAAAAGAATTCAATGAAATCCCTGATCCATTATCGTCCATACCTCAAAAAACACTGAACCCCAGATTGCTCCTAATGAAGGTCCAAAGTGTGTGTGTGTATGAGTGTGTGTGCTTGTGTATCAGACAGTATAAAGTGCTTTCAGACTGCTGAAGCAGTAAATATGTGTTGTATAAGTGAAGTCCATTCATAAACCAAAAAATATATGGTTGTCCAATACCTTGTAAAGGTCTTAAAATTACATACACCAACAAAAATAAAAAGCCAGAGAGGGCTTGAGAGGGAAAAAAAAAAAAAAAAAAAAAAAGTGAAGAAAAATGAAATGACAGTACATAAAGATTGGTGAGGAAGCAAAATTCCATTATCCACTTTTCAGCCAGAAAAAAAAGACGTTATTATTGCAGGGAAAAGGAGCTGTGCTTGCTTGTGTTGTGCTGCTCATTAACATTTTTCTTACCACAGCCAAAGAGCACCAAATTGGTCCAATAAGTCACAGCATGGGAGTCCTAGTAAGACTGACAGCCCCCCTCCAGAGAGAGAGAGACAAGACTACACAGCATTATTTACTCTTGGAATATCAGAAAGAAAGAAAAATGTGCTTGCGAGACCACCTAGTGAGGGTCTGGAGGTTGTCCAAAGCAGGACTTTGGACAATTTTATACGCAGACAACATATGAATAATATAAACATCCATATTCTCCCTCTGAATGTCCTCCCCAGAGCCAGAACAAAATAAACCAGAGTAATGAAAGAAGAGTGAAGCGTCTTGGAAAAACCTTGTGAGGATCTCTGACAACAGTTATTTGTGCTCTAGAAGTATTCAAATTATTATCCTGACAACATTTACTGCAGATAAAAACAAACTGTGGACATGGTTGGGTGTCTTTCCTTATAAGCCATAAGCCATTCATCCCTTCTGTTGCAAAAAAAATAAATAAATAAATAAATATTGTGGAATGGAAGTATTGTGAACTCACGAAATTTATCCTGTGAGCCAGAGAGGGCCGTGATTAATGATTACAGCTGGATGAGTCTTTAAACCTGATTTCCATCGGTGTACATGAGATCAAAGATTGCAATTTCATCACTGTGTGAACCTGAAATCCAAGAGGAGAAGGAAGATTTTATAACTGGGATAATGCATTCAAATATGTAAATTGGGTTTCAGAAAAGAAAAAGAAAGACCCCGAATGCCAAGTCCTCCTTTTAGATTTCACTGAATTTCTTGCATATTGAAACCATCTGAAGTCACAAAATGCAACTGAGCAGATTTAATTAGGCGTATAGACCGACACTCAGCTGGAGCCACAAATACACTGGCAGATCTCTCCGTCTCCCCCTCTGCGACCACTTCTACTGCTACTAATACTAATGAAGTGATGCTTCAATTACTTCTATGCTCATTCTTTTTGCTCAGCTGCAAAATGTGGAACTCAACCTTCAAGCGGCCTCTCAGCGTGACTCCCCGTCAAATCAAATACACTTTATTGGCACAAATGTCGATTTCACAGCGGGGTCTAGAAATCAGCTGTGTTCTAATGTCATTTAATGTCTCGAATGGCACTGATGACAGATTTGGGATAGGCTCGGGTTGCTGCTCCAACTGGAGTGCATATTGTAAAACACATAACGGTATGACCTTTAATCTGAATGATCATTTAGTTAATTTGTTCTTCCTTTCTCAATTCCCATGTTAGTCTTTGATTAGTATCAGTGGCACTAGAGTTAGGAATAAGAAAAAGAAGAGCTCGCACTGTAATGATTAGACATCTAATGACCATTAGTTCTAATTGATATCAATCATTGAGATATAAGAAATAAACCTGGATGTAACTTGAACAGGATGTATTCTCAACTCAAGCTCACTTTGAGGATATTTTCGTGTTATAACCTTCAGTCCATGCTGTTGTTGGAGCATTTTGAGGTCCAAATTCACCCGGTAACTATCAATTGAATTATTTTATGAAAACAACTTCATAAGAAGGTCAAGAACTTCACAATTACTGTCGATTCTACCGTTTTCTTATTCTGTTATATTGGTCAAATAGACTTTAATCTCAATGTGAAATGTATAATAAATTGTGATTGATCACAATGATCTCACTAAATGTATTTAATTATGTGTAATTTATTGATAATCATAATGTAGGTCCATTTCTCCACCCTTGCAAATGAAAACATAAGTCGTGCATTGAATTCTGCTTCGTTAACAATAACTCTTGTACGGGTGACAAGTCCAGCAATGCCCAACAGAAATATATTCCACAGCTATGGCAGGCAATTCCTCAATGACTCATGTTGAAATATTCATGCGTGACTTCCTTTTGATGAGATGGTTCTACTGCTGAAGTAAAATATAATAAACAGTTTATGCATAGGACAAGTACACATCCTGATAATATCGACAGGCTGAGACATGGATGTTGGTGTTGAGTTTTCTTTGCAGGACAAAGTTTAAAAAAAAAAAAAAAAACATGAATGGATAGGATGGGATGATGGACACAGAATGGTGGAGGAGCTGTGGGAACTGAAGGAATTGGAAAATAAAATGGGAAGTGTGAAAGTGTGGAAGAAGGAGAGAGAGAGAATCAAAGGTCAGTATCTTCGAGGAGAAGCTGAGCAGCAGGTTGAGACAGGAGCAGCCTTCTGAGACTAAATGTGTTCTCCAGCCCTGGCACCCTCACTGCCCGCCATGTCAGCCAACACAATGATTGCCTGGTCAACCATAACACTCTTCATCTCAACACACACACATACACGCACGGACACAAAATTGTACAGAAAGACTTCACTGCTCCTCTGACTTACGAGTTATCTCCAGCTTGCACCATGATGAGAATGAGTGTAGACTTTTGCTCAGACCCAAGGGAAATTGGTGTTTCTCTCCAACTTTTCCACCTCTTTTAATCCACCCTTTTCTTCCCCCCCCCTCGACCCCCGTGTTAAATAAATCCACAGCGAGTGGATGACATCACTTGAAATCAGGGGTCTGCTCTGATTCGTAGTGGTTGATTAGTTCTTCTGTCTTCGTCTTTCTCCCATTCTCGCTCCCATCCTGCTCTAATTATCAATCACCACTTCCTTGGCTGATTGGCTGAACCTTGCCGACACAACTGGAAGCCACGATCACATAATATGAGACCAACAGCGACATCACCATATTATTATCCTCAGCCTGTCATTATGCTCTAGAATTGTAATTCAGGTGGAGATTGAACATAGAAACTGAGGAAAATCTACAGGAATATCACCGGGATGCAGCTGAATTCAGTGCCAACCTGAAGAAAAAAAATGTGGATAATGTACTGCATTAATCTTGACATAAAAAGACAAAAAAAAAAAAAAAAAAAGACCAGGGGGAAAATATCTTCTTACAGGTTTAAATATCCACATCCTCCCTAATCAAATATTTGACTCATGTTTACCTTTATATCTAGAAAAGTTCGAAAACAAAAATAAAACTTTGCTGGAGCGAATTGTTATCTTCTTGTGTACTTCTTGTGCGATTCATCCACGTAACGTTCACACAAACTCCACAATCAATATTAAACCTGTTGATAATTCATGAGCTTCAAGGAAGATTAGGTCAACAACCGATTGGTCAACCAAGCAAACTGTTACCATGGAAACAGTCGGTCAACTGTAGGCAAGAACTGTCTGTCACAACTCTGCCACATTTATACGTAGTATTACTCCATCTAGTTACTTTAATGATGTGATTTGTATGTTAGAAGGATTTCAGACCTGCTCCCTTTCACGATGAGCGACATATCGGGATCCCAAGGCTCTTTGTCCTTTAAACACCACAGATGAGGACTAGTTCATGTATTCTGTCAGGTGCCAGGTGGGGCTTTACGTCTTCACACTTTTGCAAAATGAGAGTATTTTCTGAAAAGACTCTTTGAAGTTAGGTCCATATCTATCACCACTGACTGTCATCCAGAGAGACTCCACTTCGTGTATCTTTTTTTTTTTAAAGTAAAACATGGTCACTATTTGTGTTTTAAAATATCAGGCAAAGAAAATGAAATTAAAAAAAAAAACAAAAAAAAAAAAAAAACACTGAAGCAATGCTTATAGCTTGCAAAATGTTTGTGAGTGATGCCGTTTGTGTGACGTGAGCCCTGAGTGCTCGCTTTCTTTTGAGGTGAGATTATGCAGCCGGTATCCCCATATGGGTCTGGCCTGCCCCAGAAAAACAACGTGAAAAGGCCAGCGCGTATCAGCAGTTTGGTAAACAAGCTCCTAATTACACTCATTGATTACACACACCTGGCTCAGTCACCCGCGAGATAACTGTGCCCGAGGGGCCAGCCAACGCACTGTCAATCCGAAGCCTTTCATACCGAGGCTGCTGGTACCAGCCAGCGCTTCTGACGTCGGTGGGGAGACGTGCGAGATCCAGACGTTTACCCAAATCTGTCTCCGATCACAGAAGCATTTATTCTCTGAAGTCAACCAAGTGGGAACGTCAACAGTTACTGTATCAACGACATAACCTCCAGTTCTGCATCTCAGTAGAAATCAAACAAACATGCAGCACTTTTTTTTTTTTTTTTGTTATTTAAGCTGAACAAATGTCAGACACTTTAACGGAGCACAATTTCCTGAGGGTCTACTCGTCCGCTTTATGTGGTATTTTCTTATTTTTTAAATTATTATTTAATTAGCTGAAGTCCAAAACTCTATGATAAAGTCTAAAATAAACAGGATTTGGGGGAATTGTGGGTGGGGTTTTTTTCTGTCGTTGTATAGACAAAGTGAATCCTATAAATATGTCTTTGTCTTCTCTGGATTCAGGTTTAATTAAATTTTTCTCAATCTAACAATCTGACACACCAGCATTTAAACAAGTCTATTTAAAAAAGAAAGTTAATGCTACATGCAAGGATAGGTATCTCTCTTTGAAATAAAGGGTCATTTAAATACTTGTGGGTCCAGAGGTGGGAAGGAATAAAGTATGAATACTTAATATAATTTCATAGATTTCTTAGGTTTCTATGTTAGTATCTGTACTTTTTCTGCATCTCGGGAGGACTTGATGTTAGAAAGTAACAACAGTCCAGTGACTGTACAGTTTGTGCAGCAGAGACAAACAGGACATCAGAGGCAACTTCATAAAGTTATTTTGTCGACTGAAAATGCTCTACATAAATCAAATGTAAAAAAAAAAAAAATGCAATTGACTTACATATTATATTGTTATCATCACACTAATTGCTTCATCTATTCATCTGTTTTCTTTAATGATGATGTTTACCACCACTATGGTTAGCAGAATAAAGATGTTTGTGGTGGCACCATTTATTTCCAAATAGTCATTTGAAATTAGTTTTTTTTTTTTTTTTTTTTTTTTTTAAAGATTAA
>OMNM01010608.1:22069-57426 GCA_900302745.1 Parablennius parvicornis | reverse complement strand
GCATGGTTTCCTGGACTTTGAAAATTTTGACGTGGAGGAATATGAGCACTATGAGGTGAAGTGTCTCACTGCACTGAAACTGGAACTCTACAACATCTGCACTTCAACACATCTGGAATGCTTATTGTTTATTATAGACACGCAAACAAACATGGAGGCAACCAAATGCAAATTTTTTAAAAATTGGTTGGTTTTAGGTTGATCAAATGTTTGAAAAGTGTGATGCATTTGTATATAAATGTACAATAATAAAGTTTAGGGCTTTGTGTTGGCGTAGTGGTTAGCACAGGCACTTCTCTGTCAGGAGTTTGCATGTTCTACCTGTGCAAGTATCACAACATGCAGGAGAAGTTTGTCACGATCCCCCACAAAATGAGTAGTTTGTGTCACAGCGACAAAGGTTCAGCTCTTTTCACCATGTTTTTTTTTTTTTTGTTTTTATTTTGCAGGTGGCTTAACTATAAAAAAAAGTGTTTAAAGTGAAAAGTAAGCTGAAAATTCAGGAAACATCAGAGAAAAGTTATTCAAAGCAGTCTCGTCATGGAAGTGTGCTGAAACGACATTATCTTTACAGAACTCAACAGTTACATGCCAAATATAGGAGCTGATTGTCAGAGTTAGTTCAAGGATACTAGTGTTCACATATGATGAATGAAATAAGACTTTGAATAGTTGGTGTTGGACAGATCCTGTGATCTGGTTGAATTATGGAGGGGAAACAAGGAGGAGGAGAGGCGCAATCTGGTTAATAGGGAAATTATGAATTTAGGAAGTACAGGTTGATTGTTTTTGGAAAAAATGTATGCAGGAGAGTTAACGGTACAAAATCAATGACATCAAAAGATGGTGAGGAGGCTCCTCAGCCCAGACTCAAACCATTGACCTTCTCACTGTGAGGCAAGAGCATGATTTTGTTAACAGCTTGACACAGCATCATTTTTACAGATATCATCAATATAAAACCTTTAATGCATGTTTATAGACTGGGAGGACATGCATGCATGCATATGGAGAACATGGAAACTTCTAACATGAAGGCCTGGCCAGGATTGACCACGTGTACCTTTAAAAACTGAAATTAGATGAACATAACATCAAAGTAAACCCAGTGTCCCGGATTGCTGTTATCAGGTGCCCTCAGTTGACTTCCAGAGAATTTACAGAAATGTTGTGTTCTGTGTCTTTTAACTTTCTGTCTTCAGCGGGTTGAAAATGGAGACATGAACTGGATCATCCCCGGGAAAATTGTGGCCTTCAGTAGCCCTCACTCGCACAGTAAGATAGAAAACGGTGAGTCTAAAGTCCCAGAAATCTGACATGTTTTTAGAAAAAAATAATGTAAAATAGACTTCACACCTGCAGCATGTGACGACTCTCTGGTCTCCTTGAAAAGCTCGGTTAGTTTACAAACGATCTTTCTCGTTTGCAAGGTGAGAGGGTGTGACAGAGTGCGCAATGCTTTCTGAGTAGTGAACAAACAAAGCTCACCGCTCTAATCAGAAGCGCAGAAGGAAAAAGTTGGAAAATGTCTTGCCGGCAGCCATGGAGAGTAAAAAGTAAAGAGGAAGAATTAACGTTCATTCTAATTTGGTCTGAAGACTATATATCGCGGTTGTTTGTGGCTACCCATTAGCCATGAGCTAACTCGCCTAGCCACCACGGGACGAAGCGGTGTAAATTCTGGTTTCAGTCCGGACCAATCAATGAGCCGTGTTTCTACTTCTACTTTATTTCCACTCTGGTCAGTGTTTGTTTCTGGCTACAGCGCCCCCAAACGAGCAACTGTGGCAACTGCGCAACCGTTTGGTCCGCTCACAAAGCCGAGCGTGAAAGCCTTCCAATCCAAGTGAGGGTGTGAAAATTCTTGGCTCCTCTCCCTCCCAAATGAACAGAGTCTCGGATTATCTGAATGTGAAACCGCCCTAAGTCAAAGTTCAGCGATTTGAATAACAACTTTGTAGCTCATGAGCAAGTAGAGACGTAGATTGAACATACAATCTTTGAGTTGGAAGATGATCCTCTACCATTAAAACCACGGCTGTCTAAAAACAGGTATAATCTCCACTTCTTTATTACTGAACATTTATTTTAATACCAGCTTGCCAAACAGGCGGGCCCCTCAGGCAGAAACACAGCACCAGCTAGTGGCCTGGCATGTAAACTGCACCAAAACAGAAAAACCACACGTCCGTGCGAACGGTCCTTGTGCATGTGGTTTCTGCCGCCAGGTTACCCTCTCCACGCCCCCGAGGCCTACTTCCCCTACTTCAGCGAGAACAACGTGGCGGCCGTGGTGCGTCTGAACCGAAAGCTGTACGACGGCAAGCGCTTCGAGGAGGCTGGATTCGAGCACCACGAACTCTTCTTCCCGGATGGGACAACGCCTTCGGACCTCGTCGTGCGCCGCTTCTTGCATGTGTGTGAAAGTACGGACGGAGCTGTGGCCGTGCACTGCAAAGGTCAGACCGCACTCGGCGCTGTGGGCGCAGCCCTACAAAGGTCTGCGAAAAGAAAGATTTCTTAACGGTGTCTCCACGCCAACTCTCAATCTCAGCTGGGCTGGGCCGGACCGGCACCGTCATCGGCTGCTACCTGATGAAGCACTTCCGGTTCACTGCAGCCGAGGCCATCGCCTGGATCAGAATCTGCAGACCCGGATCGGTCATCGGGCCCCAGCAGGACTTCTTGGTGGAGTGAGTCTGAGGCCCCGTTGACAGAACATTCTTTATGCAAAAGTTTCACATTTCGACAGCAACATTTTGAAAATGATGTCCGTTTACAAGGAAATGACAGAGAAACTGAAAAACATGTAGTTTTCATGTCGGGAAACATTTGAGCTGTTTTGGCTGAGGGTTTATTTTTTGTTTCCTTCTGTAACTAATTGATGTGCGTGAATTTGTCTGCTTTAAGCTTTTCAGCTGTTCTCTGCATTTCACCGGTTTTAGCCATTTTAGCTATTTTGCCTCCTGTAACCAATTTTAGTTGATTTTTCTTTTTTAAACATTTGACCAGTTTCATCTTTTGAAACTGGTTAGAGTGATGAGAACCATTTAAAAGCCTTTTTTTTAAAGAAAACGTTTTTCACCATTTTGATCATATTTGCCTTTTAAAACAAACAAAGTTTATAGCAATTTTAGCCATTTCAGCACAAGTTTTTTTGTTTTAGCTCCTTTAATGCTTTTAGGCCGTTTCATCCTTTTTAGCAGTCTTCATCATTATCAGCTGTTTTACCTTCTGTAGCTTCTTTTCATTTGCTTTATCAGTTGCAACCAATTTCATTTAAACTCTTTTTTAGGAATTTTAGACAATTTGTCTTTCTTTGTTTGCTGTTTTGAGTAAGTTCAGCCTTTTTTTTAGGTGGTTTAAGCTGTTTTGGAGCTTTCGGCATCTTTATTTTTTTTAACATTTTAGTTGTTTCTCTACACTTATTAAACACATAGGTAAACCTTTCTCGAAACCGTTTTACCTGAGACACATATTTTACTTGACAATCGAAGAAATGTCATAATTGTCACCATGAACTGTGAGATAAGAGTCCCTTTGAATGATAGTGATAAATGACAGGGTTTTTTTTTCTATATTTCGTTTGAGTGCAAAAGCTTTTTGGACTTTCACATTTCGCTATTTACATAGAAGTAAATTCAATTGTTCAGTTGATCTGTCAGTCTTACTTTTAGTTTTTTTTCTGTGATCCAGATTTGAGTGTCTGTTTTTTTCCCTGCGTGTAGAAAACAGCACAGCTTGTGGGTGCAGGGTGACGTCCATCGCTCCAAACAGAAGCTGGTCCAGCAGAGGCTGACTCGCCAGCAGCAGCTGCAGCGACAGAAACAGCTCCACAGTCCTGAATCTGAGGCGGGGAAACAGGAAGCCATGTCCCACCTGCTCTCCAGCATGGACGATCTGTCCATCAACACCACGCTCTGCAAATCTTGCAGCATGGATGAGGTAGGGACTGCACTTTGTGGCTTCTTGTTTGCTACTGTTAAAAACACTGAACAGACTTATTTTCTCTCTGGTCACTTCTCATGTCCTGTTCGTGGTGTTCGGATGAGTTTTTTTTAAATAAAAATTGATGAATCATCTTCAGCATTCATTGTTGTTAAAGGGAGAATTCTGCATGCATATGAATTAGATGGCGCTCTAAACAGAATATTATGGTATGTAATTGCCTTGCCATAAAACAAAAGCTCCCATTTCAGTACTAATAATGATTTGAGATTTTTAAATTGTACATTGTCAAATAAAGATTTCAGAAATGGTAAAGAACATTGAGTCATGACTGAAAAGACTTCTATTACTCTAACATCTTCATTATGTGACAGAGATTAGCTTTCCTGAAATGTTTATTGAAGACAGAATAATTCAATATAATAATGGGCTGAAGGCAGTAAAGCACATCCAGACGGACCAAAATAACTTACATATCTTCTAATTCCAACCATAGACATCAAGAAAAGATTTTCCACAATATATGAACAGACTATATCACAATAGAAAGACTTCATTAACTCCAGAGGAACGCTTCCTATTTCCTTCTTTGATTATCCCCTTCAATGAATCTGTTTGTGGATCCTGATTGAGTCTTACTGTCAACCCCACCTGCGAGTGTGTCTGCTCCTGCAAGGTGTAGTTTCAACCAGGGGTGTCAGACATACGGCCCGTCAATACCTCACTTTGACCAAACTTTGGAAGACGGAATTGCAGCATGATGAGATAGCAGAATGAAATCAATTGAGTCTTTTTTTTTTTTTTAACAAATCACATATTAAAGTATAATAATAACAGAGTACTTCTGTGTCTCAAACTCTTCATTTTCTGTCCCTGTGTTTGCTCGTCCTGCAGAATAACTGTAAGGGAACCAGTCTGACTCAGGGAGACAGGCTGAGAGCGCTGAAGGGAAAAAGATCACCAAGTTCAACATCCTCCTCCTCAAGGTAAAACCCAAGCATCTTTGAAAAACTTCTACAAAGGAAAAGTTTAAGTGAAATTTTGGACTAAGACCTACAAGCAAACATTTCAGTTTTCATCCAAACACCTTCATCTGCTGTGATACTGAATCAGGAATTCGGTAAATCCTCACCAGGATGTTACGTAACACGACATCACATGGAAATAAACAGCTGAATGTGTAACAATCAGTGTAGCAGCCGCGGTCGAAAAGATGGTCGCTCTGAACCGATGGTTCCCAAACTTTATTAAACTTGCATGTGAACACACCATGAGAGCTACAATGCAACAAAAATACAATACAATTAGCAATTAGCTTTCCAGCATGTTTTACCTTTAACCATATTTATTACCTTAAATGAATTGCCTTAAACTATTAACCTTTGACAATCTCTACCTGCAGTGCTATTAATGTGTAATTCCTATGTATTTACAAACCCTTTCAGATTTGTCTTTTTTAACCATATATCTGTACCATGAATAGATTACCTTTCACTTCAGATTACAATTAAGCTTAAACCTTGAAATCAGTGCTAAACATGTCCTTACTGAAATGCAATAGCACTCTCTAGTGGGTTAAAGAGTTACCGTTACACAAAGCACATACATTTCGTGTAAAATAAATAAACACACATAAACTTAATAAACTTGACACCAACCTTGTTCCCTCATCAACCGGGTGTTTACGAACTGTAAGCTATTAAAAAACTACACCTTAAATTTAACTTTTGTCTTTGTACAGAGCACATGTTTCTTCCCATCAACGTTCGCGGTATCTTTCTGCGTTACGACAGTTACCTCCGCTTTACAATACATTGCAAGTTGTTTCAAAGTAAAAGCATAAGCACTACAGTTGTCTCACCATAAGATAAACACTCATAACTATGGCAAAAAATGAAGTTAACATCAAGGTCATTTACAATCAGAACCCTTTGCATGTGAATTTTTGGCCCTATTTACAAGACAGCGATTTCAACTGAAATACCTTAAACTTGCATTTTGGGTGTCAATTTACATGACAACGGTGCTTGGAGCCACTGAAAACAAAAGTTTTTGAAAACTGCTACCAAGGTGGAGCTTTGCTCTGGCTCCGTCTTTGTGTATACTACGGAAATGCACACCACGGGCATAGTAAACAGCTCTTCGGCACATGCTCAGTAGATGGACAATAACAACGTTTGCAAAATGAACAGCAGCAGTTGCTGCAGGCCCTCTAAATGAAGACGACATCTTTTTCACTGTTTTTGGCGTTGCCATGTAAACAGACATCGTTTTCGAATTTTGTAGATTTCTTTCTGGTCTTTCAGGTTAAGCTTATCCAGGAACACAAACGGCCTCATTCTGCCTCCACCAAAGTCCACTAAAGGCTCCGTCCTGCTTCATTCCTCAAAAAAGCTGGTACACAGCTCCTCCTCCTCACATATCAAGAGGTGGTTGTCTTTAACTACTTTAATCATACATACAACACAAATCCTTCTCTTCCTGTCCTTTTCATTGTTTGTTGTGCTTCCTGCCTCCGACAGCCCCTTCAGCCTCGGACTGTTCAGCGCCAGGCCAGCGATTCTTCACTGAAGAGTCTGAGTGGCAGGAACAAATCCACCAAGGGCTCCATGAGTGTTCACCTTCACTCCACCCAGTCTGAGAGTCTCAGCCACATCATGCTGTTGTGTGCTTATACAGAACGTGCTTAAGGCCTGTACTGCATTCCAGACTAGAACTTAAAGAGAAGCGAGTGAAATAGTAAAATAGTTAAATAATCAGGTAAGCACAGAGTTAAGCTTTTTGAAAACCAGCTGAATCAAAGTCAAAGAGAATTTAATTATCTTTTTTACTGTCCTGTTTCCAATAATATAAAATTTAATAATAATGATAGTTATGATGATGATTATTATGATTGATTGGGCCACACATCAGTGGTGTAAAAACCAATAAATTATTACAAATTCTGATATTTCCTTTACTTTAAGTACAAAGAGGTGTGAGTGCTTCATGTAAATATTCACTTTTATTCAATATATTTTTACAAAACCTAAACATGTTAAAAAAAATGTTTTAGAATGCAAGATGCAGTAAAAGATTTATAAATCATCTTATAATTTGCAATTCATGTTTCCATCTATCATTCTGCCAGTTTAATAAAAACACGAGTTGAAAGAAAACCTTTCCTATTTATTAAGAGTTTTTAGTGGTCGGTTGTGTATAACCTGTTTTTTTTTTCTTTCACTTTTTAACTCATCATATTCAGAAATCTTGCCTCCAAAATCAAAGAAATTCACTTATTTTTTTAATGTATTTTGCAGGACAATCGTGCAGCGTTTGTTTTTAAATTTGATGTCAGTGCAGCATCTCTAGCAATAACTAACTTTTACTGCTCATCACTGATTTCTTGAGTCTCGTTTCCCACTGTGGGAAATCCTAACGCTGGTATTTAATACTATTGAACATGAATATACACAATTCTCATTTGCAATAATTGAATTATTATAGTGGTTTTTAGTTTACAGTTTGTGTCCAGAACCTTGAAATAATGTAGCAATCTGTATCAGAGCTGCACGATATCAGTTGATCATGTGAGAATGTTTTAAGGCTTGCGATTGCAATATGACTCAATGAATAAATAAACAGTTCAGTATGAAATGTTGATGTCTTTCTACTTCTCTTCTGAACCAATTTTGGCCAGAATATCACTGAATATATCTGACATTTGCTCTGAGAAGTTCACGTACACATGTGGTCGAGGACACAATCTAATTAAATCAACTGTTTGTTTTTTGTTGATCCTCCATGTTCAAAGAGATAACAACATAAATCCCATGAGAGAAACAAAGCTATGTGACACTTGATATGGTATCTTAAGTAACGTGGGGGGAAAAAACACTTTTGATGATGTGGAAACCATTTGAAACTTAACTCATTAAAAGCAACACAAAAAGGAGCATAGTCAGTGTTTGTAAAGTTTTTTCTAATTTTGTATTTATTACCCAAAACATCTCACAACAAAAAGTGGTTTTAAAAATAGAATCCTTCTGAAGCAGTAAAGTTTGCGTACAATAAAGAATCATATTAAATGCATTCATAGAACTATGTACAACAATGCAGTTTTGTTTTGTTTTTTTGTTCATACTGAAACATCTTGTCCAGAGAAGAAGCCAGACACGTGCGGTGTGGGTTTGGTTATTTTGGAGGTGCAGCGTTGAAGAGCTGTTCCACGTTGTCTTCCTGAACAACAAATGTCCAGAGAAACATTTTAATCCATTTCATTTAACCTTTTCAATGAAACCTCTTTAAAATGTGTTACTTTAAATGACAAGTTTATTCTGTAGTATTAAAATGCAAATGTGATTATGAGTTTCTTTTCCACACAAAAATAGTGTTTCTATTTAACAGTTCAGACAAAATGCACATTAAAAAAAAACAAAGAACTGAATCTCACTTAAGTTGTAATGTGCCTTCAGGTTTTCCCTTTCACCTCTCCCAGTAACTTACCTGGCTGCCTGCTCCTGTTTTGAGGTTCTGGAGCTTGTAGACAGTCACAGTTCCTTCGTTGTCACCCACCAGGACGCAATCGGTCTGAGGGGCAAATAGCAGGGAGGTCATCCTCACCCCGGGGGCGGCAGGCAGCACAATGACAGGATCCACCCTGATGAAAAGAAGCACATAGAAACAAGATCAATCAGAGGAACCAGCAGATGCAGACTTATTCGTTGGCTCCCTCTCTCAGTCTCACTCACAGGCCGACATTCAGGTCCCAGATCTCCAGCTGAGCGTCATTAACAGCTCCGAATACTGAGGGCCACATTGGAGACCATTTCACATCCCTCACACTGGCCTGAGCGGAGCTGCAGCTCAGCACGGGTTTGTCTTGGTCCATGTTCCACAAGTGGATGCTTCTGTCACTGGAGCAGCTCAGGAACACGTTGGGATGGAATGGGCTGAATGTGATGCAGTTCACCGCGCGCTGAGAGGGAACAAAGCACCAACAGCACTCCTTAAGTTATTCAAATTACACATTATGTGGAAACCACTGAGGAAAAGATAATTCAACTCAACAAAAAACATTCTATAAAAGACTTTGAGAATACTGTTAGGGAATTTTCTCCTGTTTAAGGTAACATATCACTCTCAACTGAAAGCATTTTATGAGGGTTCCTTTAAAGTCTGATGCTACAAATCAGAAATGCTAAATCATCAAACTGAACCATGAGCTGAGTTACACCACATGTGCCAAACAGGTTTCACTTCAGCGGTTACATGTTTGTTCCTTAGTGGACCAGAGAAGCAAAATGAAACCATAAACAATTGAATGCACACTTTTCTGACAACTTCAATTGTTTTTCTTGGTTTTAAAGCGATGTGCTTTTTGGAAAAATGTGGCATTTAATTAAATATAATGAATATAAACATTTTAATTAAAAAAAATATCTATCTATCTATCTATCTATCTATATATATATATATACTCTAACTTGTTATCTATGCCATTGACTGTTGGCACAGTGAAATGTGACAAAAATAAGTAATTAGCTTGTAGCATCTAATATGCATTCAAATTCCCACTCATTGTGCATTTTTTATGCCGATGCTACTAATGCTCTGTTAATAAGTTAGCTAAAGTGCACAGCTGCATCATTGATTAATCAGCTCAGGTCAAAGTATTGTGTTCAGTTTCTGGCCCGGTGGCCTTTGTTTGACACTCAGTTGTGACCGACAGTAGTAACAGCAAGCTGAAAAATACTGAAGTGGAACAGAAGCAGAAACCAGAGAAAGTCAAGTCCATAAATAGACCTGAGTCCTCATCATGGCATCAGTCCATCGTTACATAAAAAGCTTAAATCCACAGAGGAACTGTGTGATAGGACACTATTTAAAGGCCGTGAATGGTGGAGGACCTGCTTATCTACAACATAAAGCTTAAGAAGAATCACTTCCTCCAACCGTACAAATCACAAACACAACAAAAGCATCTGAATTAGTTAGGAATCAACATCTGGATCTAGAGCAGCTTCATCTATCATGTTGATAATGTGAGTTTGGAGCGAGAATTCTCAAGTCAGTTCAATTTGAACAACGTCCTTTTTTTAAATTTGCATTTTACACATCATTTCACCCTAGTTGAGGTCATCTATAGATGTCCTTGTCCTCCAGAACTACAATTTCTTTCTGAATAAAACCTAAAGCAAACAGTTTTTTGAAAGAAAAATAGTGGGATCCAAAAACAAACTCAAGACTAATGTTGGTTAAAAAAAAAACAAAAAAAACTGTTGCTTCTTTGCCTGCACATTTTCCATGACCTTCATATGACTTGTAGCAAATCATGTTATTTTCATAGTAATAAAATAAAGAACTGCAGATGATTTTTCTATATTCTTCCACTCTATGAAGCTGATGGGAACAATGGATTTTGAGGTAAATACATGAACCAGTTCTATCAGATGGCTTTTATCCCCAAATTCTTACAAAGTGCTCCTTGTATGATTTGAGCTGACCACTGAAAATGGAACATTTGTTAATGCGACCGTCTGGTGTACCGATCAGGTAGATGCTGGAATCCTGCAGGAAAGTGGGAACACAAAGCACAAACAGAGGAAATCGGTTTCAATTATACATATTTCTCCCAAAACATCTCAGTTATATAGTACAGAAATTACATCAGAAACAAAATACTTTCTAGATTAATGTGTGTGAACATTTAAAAGAAGATAAATGTAATTATGTAGTAACTATTTATGATAATAGTAATGTAACTGACATTGGGGGACATGTTGACCCCGGAGCTGCAGCAGCTTTTCTTTCACACCTTCAATCAAGACTCAAATCACCAAGATTGTGGAATCAAACCTACAAATGCCCATTTGATCACATTTTTTAATGTTTTGTCTTTGAGTAATGACACTTCTTAGTCAAAAATGATATACCCATATTTTCTCTTATAATATCGATCGTGTCCTCCATAATCGTCTAGCAGATTACGCCCCTTTGAGTTTGGGGTGTACTTCATTTACAATGGGTTAATAATAATTTTCTGGAAAATCAGTTAACGATGGAATGAATATCTGCAAACAACTTACTGTTGGATAGAAGTCCAAACACAGACAGGGATTATTCATTATCATCCCTTTCGTGATTTCAGTTATTCTTCCTGGCTTGTTTAATCCAGAGGTCCTCTTGAGCGCCAAAAGCTCTATACCAACACATACACTAGTTAGAATAACAATATCATTATTATTATTTAGACAAAAGCACATATGTACATTGCTGTGATGGAGCTTCACTGACAACAACCAGACTGTGGCATGCTGCTGGGAGCAGTACCTGTGCAGTCCAGACCACTGCTGTGCACAAACCAGTGTTTGATGCTGCCGTCTGCTCCCACAGAGAACAGAGTTTCCCCTTCCTCCTTCACGGTTAAACTCAGGTCTTTCTCCGTCCACTTGAGCTGCCACACTGGCCCCAAATGCCTTTTGGGACAGTCTCTGCATTGAGAAAAGAGAGAGGCAGCAACAGTGGTGTAGAGTGGATTATCAGCTTGCTACAGTCTGTTCACACACACACTCACACACACACACACACACACACACACACACACTGCTCACTGGCTGCTGATGGCACATAGCTCGTCTTGGTTCTGCAGGTTGTACAACACCACGTTGCCGTTGCACATCCCCACAGCCAGCAGTTCGGGATTGTTGGCTGAGAAATCCAAGGTAGTCACGGCGCTGTCGCAGCGGACGACTCGATTGGGCCACTGAACAGGAGACACAAGTCAACGGCTACAGCCGCCACATGAACCAAACACTGAACAGATTGTGATGGAAACATGAGTGGAGTCCTACCACAATGTTTTTATAGGACCAGCAGCACACCAGACCTGGTGACGGGTCCCGTGAGTTCACGTTACCATACCCCACGGCCAGGATATTCTACAAAGTCAAGAAGAGGATATGTAGAAATATTTTAGTGTTACAATGAAAACATCATGCGAACAAACACAATCAGTTTCACATACACAATCCATAACAACTCGTGTCGGCAGAAATATGGCCTGATTTTCACAATATTACAATTTAAAGGTAATATTTAATTCTAAAAGGGGTGGTGGTGCTATTTTTCTAGGGATTTGGGAAAGTTTTGATTGAGCTGATTTTTAATGCACTGCAGGATATACAGCATAGGTCAGGGGTGTCAAACATAAGGCCCGCGGGCCAAACCCAATCCAGCGCGCCAAACCCAATCCAGCGCGCCAAACCACCAAAATTTCAAAGAAAACATTTTATCAAATTTCTTAAGAGCGGCAGACAGAACACAACACTGATACCCAAGATGAGAAATCTGTAATGCTGCCATGAAAGATGAAACTAGCATTAAGCCTCAAAGTATTGTTACCAGGGTGAGTTTGTGAAAACATTTTAATGCAGTGGCCCTTGAACTTTAATGTGTTTGACAGCCCAAGAACATCTAAAATATAAAGCCTCTGCCTTCATTATCTATCCAGAAGAACCGAGCGTATCGTATGTTGCACAGTTTGAGGAGCCTGATCGTTGTTCTCTGCCACCTGGTTCTTCTTGTTCCAGGTCAAGCTGGTGACGCTTTGTCCTCTGACGAGCTCGCAGCTAAAAGCCCAGAGACGCTGCAGCGCTGGAGCCCGGCTCGTCTCTGTCTCAGCCTCGCTCTGACCCGTAGCCTCGGGCTTCACCACACCATCTGAATCTGACAGAATCATTATAAATCAGTCAAATGATTGTATTCCAGAATATATGACTCGACCATTTACATGGAGACAATACTGGGACCAGGGGTCTGCAACAATCTGGAATGAAAAAGCAGTTTTTTTTCCATCTCCATCGAATTAGATTGACTTTTTTTGGAGCTGCAAAATGGGTTAAAAAAAACTGTACTGAGCAAAACTGTACAGTTTTAGCAGTTTTGCTGTTTCCCTCCAAGAAGGAGCACATACAGTGAGCCAATAATAAACAAATAAGTCCATGTCGAATGAATGTCAACAAGAGTCCCTTAAAAAGATTGTCTTTGGTGTAAAAAAAAAAACAAAACTAAAATGACATATAAAATAAACAACCTTCAGTGAACCCGTGCAGAGGAGCTGAAGAACCACATGCAGACCCCTCACATGTGCCATTTGCATTTTTCTTTTTATCCTAATTCCAAAGAGGCACTTTTACCAATAACAAGTGTGAGTGATAACAAGCCAGGATTACCTTCTATGACAGGCACCTGCCTGTAAGAAGCCAGCTCCGTGCGGAAGTTATTGAGGAGAACAGCTTTCTCCATCACTTGTAAGCACTGTTGGAATTTCTCAGAGAACATAATGTGCTGCATTTCTGTGTCCGGCTTTATACTGGCGCCACTTGTTTCCACTTCATTAAGAGAGCTGGATGGAGTGACTGCTTATAAGAAAGACAGTGTCAATAACATAATACAAATGAAATACAATAGATACTAGGCGTGGGGTTTTTTTTTCTAGAGTTGATACTTTTCATTTTTTACCTGAACTGGTTGTGCTTCCCAATGACACACTCTTCTCCGCAGCTGTGCTGAAGTCCACAACCTTTTCCACATTGGCATCCTTCGCTCCAGCAGCGGTGTCCACCACGCCTTCCTGCTCGGGGCCGTAGAAGGCGTCCCAAATGTCCCACCTGGTGGCGGTCACAGCTGCAGTCGTGGAAATTTAAAAAGATGTTAAATACTAGACCAAGAAAATCAAAATTACTAGGTAGATAATAGAGATCAACTAAAAAAAAATCAGTCAAGAGGATTATTTCAATGCAGAATGTTTGACAAAACTCTTGTGCCTAATCAGTTTTGAGGCTTCTGTTCAAAGGTTATTAATGTGTCCACACAACAATCCCTCATATGTACAGTAAAAACATTTAAATAGTGATTAATAGAATGACTTTCCACAATTAATTGCATTAAATGAGTAAAAACATTGAGGTAGCCCGAGCGGAAGACACTGATCGGTGTGTGTGTGTGTGTGTGTGTGTGTGTGTGTGTGTGTGTGTGTGTGTGTGTGTGTCTGTGTGTGAGACAAACAGATTTACGGGCTTTTTCTCTCTTTCATTGCACAATCATGGAATTGAATATGGACTGAGACATGAAAAAGGCTTTTTGAAAGGACGACTAAAGGAAAAAGGAAAAATGTTCTGGAATGTGGCCCACTCATAAAACTTGCGTTTGACTGTGTGGTTGTTTGAGGTTTTAGCACTCTGTGTGGAGCGTCAACGTGACCATCTCTCTTCTATATCACTTTAAACAGTTCAGCATCGCTGAGTGCTGTGAAAACATGGAATGGAGGAGCCAAACAAATGCAGAATATTTTAGACCATTTTAATGATAAACTGGTTTTAGGATATTCTTCTGAAATTTGCAGTCGGTGAAAAAAATGTTTTGACGCCTCTTGAAGCAAATTACTGCAACTTACTGACTCTTCACTGAATACGCCATAATAAAGCAGACAGTGACTGGAAATACGTGAATCTAACCTTTATCCACCATGTCCATGCTGTTGGTCTGAACCTGCTTTGTTTTAGACACTTCATTCTGTGTCTGCATCCATCGATCCACGTACTTCTCATTGAACAGTTTGTTCTGGCAAAGCTCAGCATAACACTTGTTCCTTTCTCTGCGAGAACAAGTGAAGAGGACAGTGAACGCTCAGTTTCACAGAGAGAACTCAGATGATCACATAGTTAAAAGGAAATCACTCACAGGACGGCTTGAGCATCGTCAGCCTCCACGGACACCAAGCTGCTCGGTATGTCCAGCAGTGTGATGGTTTCAGTTTCAGAGATCAAAACATGGATTATGTCATCCAATGCATCTTCTGCCACTTGTTCCTCAATATTGTACTTTTTCACCCTCACATCTGTGACATGGATAAAAAAAATATACCAAATTTTTACAGAAGGTATGGGATGTTGCCACAGATAACTGGTGCTCAGTTTCAATCAGATATGGAAAAGTGTTTGATAAAAACCCGGGAAGGAGACGGGTATGTCTCTTTTTGGAAACGTGTCCTCAGAGTCCTCATTGATCGAGTCGATAGTTGACTGACTGGATATTCTGCTGCCACCAAACAACGACCTAGGAGACATTGTCAGTATACACAGCTCAGAGGGTGGAAAGTACCTCCTGGTCCAGAGGAAGCCTTGCGAGTGCTTCCTGTGGCTGTTACCTGCTCTGATACGGATCCAGCAATGGGAACCTGCTGACTTTGGCCTGCGCTGCTCCTGGATCTGCCTGGTAGAGTGGCTGAGGAGTGATATCATTTCCATCTTCATCAAACACCTTGAAACACAATAAACAGTTGCTTATAAACTATTTTGAGCTACTTGGTCTTGGTGTGGGTTATACTTTTTATTCCACGACAGTAATTTGACTGCTATGACATCTTATATCCGTTCCAACAGCGCCAGGTTCTTTAATAACGTGGTCTAGAAAACAGACGAAGGGATAGATTTTTTCATCAATTGGCACAAGCAGCAACTTGTAAAAACAGTTCAGTAGCAGGAAGGTTTGTAAAGCTAGAATACATTCAGTATAAATGTCTGCGATGTGTTGCCACCCCTAAAAAATTGTAAACCAGACCCCATATACTGTATATTTTTCTTGATCCAACAGGCGAAACGCACCGATACATTTTCGTACTCTGAAGCCAAAAGACCCGGCTCTCCTCAACTAGCTGAGGCTCCCATCGTCACTAGAATTTACCCGAGCCACTTGTCTGGGAATCGGACCAGAGCTGTTCTCCAGAACTTTGCTGCCTCCCGCCGGACTGAAGCTCCTGCTGTGGGAACGCATCACACTGTTTGTGCGTCTAGGGCTCTGACTGACCACATGAACTCCAGAAACTGAGGCGGGAAACAATCGGGACAAGCTGGAGGAGGAGCTGGAAGACACGGAAACAGCTGTTACTTCGCGGAAAGAGTGTCTCAAATTAAACAAACGAGTGCAACTTAAACTTTTGGCATACAAACCGAACTATGCGTGCTAGATGGAGGCAAACAACTTCCGAACCCTTTCAAATAACAAATGCAGTTAGACAGGCTGGGATTCTGTCCCGCATGCTGTTTAATGTCTAAATGGACAATCTCAGAGATTAGGACGATGTAAGACGGGCTGCATGGAGGGAGACCGACTCCTAACTCATCTTCTTTATGCAGACAATCTTGTCATAATGTCACCATGTTCAGCTGGGTTACAACTGTTCAAAGTCTGCTCAGAATATGGGGAACAATTTGACATTAAGTTGAACACCAAAGAGTGTGGTTATGATTGTGAGGAAAAAAGGAAGACCATAACACTGTGTTTACACCTTTCTATCTATCTGAAAATTTCACAAGCTACAGGTTGCATACACGGTGAACTAGTGCCAGTATTTCCCCACTACTTGCCTGACACTACCTGGCAAGTAGTATCAGGTACACATCTGCACTCCAGAGGTACTGGAGACCGTGATTATAGGTCTGAATATTCAATTTTAGTGTTGTCGTCTGTTGCTGTTTTGCTTATATAATATTCAATATTTTATGTGTTTTTCATGTTTGGATATGGACCTAAGAGCCTGCAATAAAGATGGATTTGATTCGATTTGATTTAATAAAAGACTGTAACTTACGAGTCCAACCCCAAAGTACGTCTCTTCTTTCGTTTCTCATCTTTTGCCACCGAGTTAGAAGGTACCAATTTGCGAACAGGGGGCGCCGCCATGTCTCTCTCCACACCAGAGGTCACGTGATCTGTACACAAGAAGTAAGTAAATATTAACAATTTTATATGAACAAAACTCCAGAGATGTTACGCTATTTCTGTAATTTTCCTGATTGAAAAGATAAGTTGGCAGGGAGCCACCCCCCCCACTTTATTTTTCAATCAATCACTGAAAATAAATAAATAAATAAATAGGGGGGTGTTGTTGGCAGCTGCTGAAAATAACTAAAAAGTTACTTTTAATCAAACTTAAAAGTGTGAAAACAGATCCGCTGTGAGTCAGCTTGTGTTTTCATTATATATTCTTCACACATAACATGGGTAACTTACCCCTTTTTTAAGTGTTGAGACCACACAAGACTAAGGACAGCAGTTTTTTCTATGGTCCACCTGCCAGATTCCCTTAATATCGCTCAGCCACTGTTTCCGGCGTGATTGCTCCTTTAAAACGATGGAAAACTTCAGGTCTGCATTCTTAACCCCAAAACACGCAATAACTCTGACGCATACTGATAATCTGAGGCATACTGATAAAACTTACCAATTTCCCGAGAACTGGGAATGTACCCTTTCCACCCAAACAAATATGGCAGCCACTGTTGCTAGGGAGTAACAGAGAGTCCACGCTACATCGATCGCTACTACCTACTGGCGCGGTGGCGCCGCCATCTTGGTCCGGTCGTCCACTCCGCTCAGTCTAATCTGTTTGGCAGGAGCAATGAAGTATCAGTCACTTTAATCAATCCTAACTCGCTGAATACTAAACTGATTTTCACCTTGTTTTCTTTCCTGCAAACGTCATACATGAAAGTCTGATAATGGACACACGGTTTGGCGTATTTAAATGTTCATGGTGGACTAAACAATAATAGAATATTCTGATTTGTGATCCATGATAGGTAACTTGTAAAACATAACACACACACACACACACACACATATATATATGTAACAAGATGTATGAAGCCATGACAGCCAATCAGAATCCAGGAAATAAACACATCATCACTAATTGTGACATAAATCTAACATAAACCCTCTTTAGAGGCAAAGGGAACAGAGAGTTCCTCAAAATCTCCACAGTGGCCAAAGATTTCAGAAAAGAATTTGTGGTGACTGGCAGCTGCGTTTATGTGTAAATACAAGACCCAAACACAGAGAACTATCATCGTTTTTTTAATACCCGGGTACGTGTAAACGTGGCCAAAAACTCTCACTCAGATGTGTCTCAGCGCAGGAAAACAGACTCGGTGAGCTTCCCATCAATTTGTCACTCTGCCCCTCTTCCTGCAGACATTCTGTCACCACCCTTTCACATCTGACTTCCTGGTCCTACCTTGTCACTTTAAATTACATAACTCCGCAATTGATTTCACATTGGATAGTTGAATCATATCATGCCATTTAATATTAATTACTTTCATAGATCCAGATCTTTTTTAATGAATGATTAATCTTGTCTATTACAAGTTAAATTTGTCTGCCATGAGACTTTTCTCACGTTTCCTTTAAAGATATGATTTGATGAATTTTATAAAAACGATTAAGGACACAACATTACTACTCACAAGGAGAGTAGTCACTGAACCAGACACTGAAGAGAACATGTGCACCTTATCAGACAACGTTGCCTGTTCTCGCTATAAAACCAGCCTGCCCCTTGGTCACTGAGTGTTACATCTCTGAACGTGAAGGACAGAAGAGGACACTGACAACAGAAGAAAGGGAAAGGACTACAGACACAGAAAAGAGTCAAAACAGGTTTGTGACAAAGATACAAAAACGTCTGCCTTTTTTATATAAAAGCAGCACATTAAACATTAACCTTGTAATTTATGTAATCAGATCTGCAGCAGTAAATAGAGCTCACGTGAATGCAGACACTGTTAACAAGCAAACAATTCTTCTGTGTTAAGATTTAGGATGGCTAAAAAGTGTGTGATTGTGGCGGCTGCTGTGGTTGGACTTGGCCTACTGGTTGTGATCATCGCCTGTGCTGTGATATTCACCAGAGAATCAGGTACATGCATACAGCCATTCTCCAGAACTGAAATCCATTAAGCTTCACACTCTTTGTTTATTCTGTTGCATTACAATGATTTATTCAAAGTTGGGGGGTTTTTTCTACACAGTGAGCAGAAGTATGCCTCTTTCACAACATTTATGGCTCAGATAACTTGCTGCACGTTTCTAAATATAATCCTGAAATATGCATTTGCAAGCACAAAACTTCATAAAATCTAGTATTCGTCTGTATTACATTGTTTTACTGAATTTTCAAAGTTCACCAAGCGTGTCCCTTGTAATAATGGGACAAACCTGCAGCTACCACAATTTCCCTGGAGGAATTGTTAGCATGCTTCAGTTTTAATGCAACAAGCACAGAGCAGACCAGAGTTTATTGCTTTTCATTTTGAGCCTCCTTCAGTTCTTCTGATTATTAAATCCAGAAAGGTGAGCGTTCTGAAACAGTTGTTCCATGTTTTGGTAGAGAGATCAGCACCGTTAAAAGGGGCTGTATCGATTCAAGCTCTATCATTACCATCAACATAAGCTTTGTTTTATGGCAGTGGTTAAAGGTTATTTGATAACACTCAATGTTTAGTTCAAGATAAAACACCAAAGGTTTGACACTGATGACACAGATGAACTTCACACGGACTGTTTTTCGAGAAATACACTGTTGCATAAATCAGACGTTAGCCTCATTTAATTGCTGCTTTGGTTTCACGGCACCCAGTTTTGTTATCAAGTGTTGGTGTGGTGGTCAGTTGTAGAAAATTACATGAAGGCGTTCACTCTTCAGATCAAACTCTCTCAGCCTTGAACATTGTTTTCTCCTTCAGGTTCAGCTGGTCGAGCTGGTTAACTTCTAATACTGAAGTTGATGGTTTCAAAACCCTGTCTTGTTCACTCCATGTGGTGATCTGTCCCTGGAGACGTTTTGGCTTTTAGTGTTGCTTTGTGACCTCTACTCTTCATTAAACAGCGTTATTCTCAGTGGAGACATTAGAAACAGAAATAACCTTGATTTAAAAATTGCACTAAATGTATTCTGATATTTTCCATTTAGTGCAAAATCATCCCATTAGTTGGATTGCACCTGGTTGTCAGTCACAATTGTCCTTATATTTGGAACATTTAAAATCGAGCTTTTAGGTGTAATTCTTGATTAAAGAAGAGCTTTTATTTTGAAAATCTGAGGCAGCTAAGCTCTAAACTAGCTAGTCTCTAAAAAATCTTTTTTTTTTCAGGTTTTAGGTGTCATTGTTAATAAACAAGGACTTTTATTTTGAAGGAGTTTAGGACCAGCTAAGTTCTAATGTATTCAACCCCTTAATAGTCAGCGTGTGTTTTTTTTGGTCTTGCTGAGACGAATAATTGAGTTTTTGTTTGATCTCTCTACAACGTCCCTACGAGCCATGCTGGGAATTTTAGCGTATCTAGGTGGCGCTAGACAGCACATTTTGGCACTCTGGGGGTTAATTTTTAAATTTTTCTAAAAAAAAAAGTCACCAGTCCTGATGAGCATGCCAGATTTGATGAGTTTTTGAGTGTGTTTCGGAGGTCCAAATTGGGTCTCATGACGCGGAGGAATAATAAGAAGAAGAAAGAGGAAACATAATAATTACAATTACTCAGTTCCTAAAAAAACAAATCTATAAGAACATAAATACTATTTCATCCAACTACTATACTTTCTGGACTGTAAGTCATCGAGTTTAAGTTGCATCTCTAACAATGCATGAAAACGTACAGAAATGAGGGGGATACAAATGTGATTTTCAAGGTGCAGACATAACTGCACTAATTGGTCTCGCTGCTTGAGTACGCATTTGGGAATTATGTCTCTGGCCGCCAAGATTTTTAAAAATCATAATAACGGTTTCTCTGCTTTCGTCAGTCCCTCACAAGTTTCTGAAACACTCTGAACCATCTTTCTGCTGCTCTATTAGTATTATCAACTATGTATATTATTATAATTATTGAGTTTAAATTTCGCTGTGTAGCTTTTTCTGTATGGTAACATCATACTTGTGTTGGCCAGTCAGATACAGTGGTAATGGAGGTTTTTCTGTACTGTAAGCAGCATGATGTTGTCATACAGTGACATCTAGTGGCCCCTGATGGTATCTACCAGTATTTCTACAAGACACATGACCAGCCAAGCCGCTCGTAACTTATTGTGACTTATTGTCTGGAATATACAATAATCTATTAAGAATGTATTTATTTATGAAGCCTTTTTGCATTTTTTAGAAATTATTCAGCAGAATAATTAAAAAGGGACAAAAACTCATTCTTGACCTTCTGATCAGATTCCTCAGCTCCAGTCCCAATGTCTTCCACGGGTGAAGACATGTTGGATTACTTGAAGCAGTTGGGGTATATCAGTGAAATTGATGGCTTGTTGGTCACCTGGTTTCACAGAGCTAACAACAAGGAGGAAATGAACAAAGCCCTCGCAAGTAAAACACACGCACAATTCAAATCAAAGTATACCTTGAGTGTGTTTGTGCCTGGAGATGTAAATTAACCGTCTTTAAAACCTGCTTCAGCTGACGTCATGATCCTGGAGGCTGACGTCATTCTGGATGGATTTAGGACCCCCATCATGGCTCACCCTCCTGAGAACGACAGTGACAACACTCTGGACCAGTGGCTGGACGCTGTGCTTTTATCTGAAAAAGGTACAAGAATCGGATGAGATCAGATTAGATTAGTCGTGATCCCAGTTATTGCCTCAGTTTTTGTGTCGTCTCTCTCGCAGGTATAAAACTGGACTTTAAGTCTCTGGAGTCAGCTGACTTGTCACTGAACATACTGCGTCAAAAGAACTCCAGTAAAAAAATAAACCGACCCATGTGGCTGAATGCAGACATCGTCCAAGGACCTAATGTACCAAGCTTCCTGCCAGCAATCAATGGAACCAGGTCCAAGGCTCAATGCTCTAAACTTTAAGAAGCACATCATTTCAGATAAATATCAATATTGTGTACATTTCAAATTTTGCAGATTTTTGCAGTTGATCCAGGAGAAGTTTTGGGATGTGACTTTGTCTCCAGGATGGAAGGTAAACTGCATGTTCATCCTTGTTTCCACTGTTTGTAGAGTAATTTGAATTAAGTAAACACACAGTAAACTTTGGTCCTCAACTTCAGGACCAAAGTTCCACGAGATGAGTCCTTTCGAAAAAAGACGAGTGTATAAATGAAATAAAAATATGATGAAATGTCTATTTGCTTATAATTTAGCAAAAGCCTCAGTGAGCCACTATAGAGTATTGACTCTATCACATTATAAACTTTTCTTTCAGTAAAATATAATAAATCATCATCCAAAAATTTTCTCAAAGAGTAATGGAGTTTACCGTATACATCCTTGTTTAAGTGAATGGATTTTAAAACACTGTTATTGTTGTTGTTTTTGACAGGCAACTTATATTCCTCCACTTTTAGTTGGGACCTACACCAGGAAGATGGTGGAAGAAATGTATGACTTAATCAAAGATGTCCCACAAATGGTAAGTAGCAACTTCTACATGAGTAAATGATGCTTGGAAGGTAAATATATTGATATGAAACATAATGAAAAAAATAAAACACACAAGACTTGTTTCATGGCAAATGGCTTCTGTTGTGTAATATTTTACAACTCCATCCATCTTCTTACCCGCTTAGTCCGTTTGGGGTCGCGGTGGCAGTATAGAGAGCAGAGAAGCCCAGATATCTCTGTCCCCCGCAACTTCTTCCAGCTCTTTCGGGGGGACCCCGGGCCGTTCCCTGGCCGAGCCAGGGAGATAATCTCTCCAGCGAGTCCTAGGTCGACCTCGGGGCCTCCTCCCAGTTGGACATGCCTGGTAAACCTCTAAAGGGAGGCAACCAGGGGGCATCCTAATCAGATGCCTGAACCACCTCAGCTGGCTCCTCTCAGTGTGGAGGAGCAGCGGATGACTGAGCTCCTCACTCTATCACGAAGAGTGAGGCCCGCCACGCTGCGGAGAAAACTAATTTCGGCCGCTTGTACCCACGATCTTATTCTTTCGGTCATGACCCAAAGTTCATGACCACAGGTGAGGGTGGGGATGTAGACTGACCGGTAGACAGAGAGCTTAGCTTTATAGCTCAGCTCCTCTTCACCACAATGGTCCAGCACAGTGACTGCATTACTGCAGCCGCCTGTCCGAACCTGTGGCCCGTCTCATGATCTTAAACTCCTCCACCTGGGGAAGGTTCCATCATAACCCCCTACCCCTCACCTGCGGAGGGCATGCCATCCTTTTCCATGAGAGGACCATGGACTCCGAATTAGAAGTGCTGATCTGCATCACTGCTTCACACTCAGCTGCGAACCGTTCCAGTGAATTTGACAACTACTACTGTAAAAGCCTCAGTCTCACATTCTTTGAAATATATTTGAGATGACAATCAAATATACAAATGTAACTCAAAATTTAAAATATAGGCCACAAAAATGTATTCCATATCAAAACACACATACTACTCTATATTTTCAGCCTGTGTATTATAGCTAGCAGGGGAGTTAAAGGGTTCCTGGGCCAAAACGAACCAAGTGGTTCGGTCCGGTCCAGAGGATCCCAATGCAAAATGTAAAAATGAAAAAGAAAACAGAAAGTTTGATATAATAGGAGTAGCAACAGTATTTATTCTCTGGTGATTATTAGCAGCATAGTCTTAGTAACAGAAGGAAAAACAATAAGACTCTGAAACCTGAGCACTGTGATCTGTGAGTCTGCAGTAAAAATTTACCAAACATTTATATTTAACAGTCATTATGCTTCCATTTTATCTGGCTTGAATTTGCAACATTAGATTGTTGTTTTTTTGTCAACCTAATATAAATCTAACACCTCTGCTTTATTTTTATTCCCACCTAACTGCAATCTCTTTATTTTTTTGTTTCAGCCAATATTCCAGCTTTTTCTTGATTTCTTGATTTGGTGTTGTTGCAGCTGAAAATACAAACTTTATCAAAGCATCTAAACATAGTAAAAAACAATATTCACTTGTGACTAAATAATACAGAATAATTTGTCTTGAATTGTCTAGAAGGCAGTTAAAACATCGTCGCCTTGTTCACATTTAACAAGCAAATTACATTAGAATAACAAGCAACAATAGATCTCAGGGATGTTTTTTCTTTCTGTAGGTAACATTCCCAGCTCATGCAATGTTGGTTCGTCGTGGCTGGCAGCACATCAGCTGGATCCTCAGCCAATCTCCAAAGTAATACATAACTTTGGCCTCTATCATACAGTCTGATATTATTATTGATTCATTTTCAAACTATTTAACTATCCACTGATAAAGACATCATAATGTTTGATTTCCCCTGGTGTGACTCATTGGGAGTTTTAATGTTTCCCAGGTACAGTCTCACTTTGTGGCAAGGTTCGATTCACCCCACCGTTGATGATTTGTTGTTTGTCCGGGACAACAGCCACCCTGCTAGAGTCTACTACGACATATACGAACCCACACTGTCAGAATTTAAACAAGCAGCAAGTAAGTGACCGGCTGGTAAAAAGTCAGTACAGAGGCCGTCGCGTGATGCACTGGGAAGAAAGGTTGATCATTTAATTTCAATACGGTTTGAAACATGAGGTTGTTGTGTTTTGTTCATTGCTGATGTCTTGATTGTGATGCATGATTGACAGGAAAGGCAAATCGATTGAGGAAATTCTATCCTGGAGGAGACCTGATGGACTTCCTGCATCCGCCTCACACCCTGGAGGACAGCTTCGTCAAGTCTGCAGGCGCACACGGAGACGGCCTGGCTGTGCGGTGGTTCACAGCCACTGATGAGTCGTCCCTGTTGACCCGCCTCTCTGGTTAGATCATCTGTATGTGTGCAGTGTTGTGGGATCGGCACAGTGGAAAGGAAACATTTAACACAAAGATCTCACTCAGAGCTTAGCCATCCCTGGAGCTGGTTGCCCATGAGAGGAGTCTGTTCGCTTAAAGCTCTGCGTCTTGTTTTAGAAAACCGAGAAACCTCCAGGAAGCCAGCGCTCTGAGAATGAAAGGCTTTTCTGGGATAATTCCGCTCTTTACGATATGATGGAGGCTGGTTATTAGGAGCTATGGACGTTAAGAGCAGCCAAGATGAAAAAGAGAACAAAAAGGGGAAAATGTTGAGTCAAAGAGCACGATTCAGACGTTCACTCACACACACTATACGAGGTCATGGACTGAGATATGACTGATGTACATGTTGCTTTGAATTTGGACAATAGTCAAATCACAGAATATGAGTGTGTGTGGTTGTTTGTGTTTGTGTTTGACCTGTGATGGAGCCTGCTTTCATCCACAGTGAGCTGGGACCAGCTCCAGCTGTCCCACGACCCTGAATTGGATCAAACATAATTGAACATGGATGATTTAATGGATTATATAAAATATTTATACATTAAGTTAGTCATTGAGTGAAGACTTTTGTGCTTATGTAGGGAAAGAGCATCAATCATTAGCATCATTTACAGTGAATAGAAGGAGTTGATGTACCGTTATTAAATTTTTTCCAGATTTCTTCTTAGTTCAGGTTCTAAATATAGCATCTCTATTCCTACAGGCTCTAAAATTAGCATGAAAAGGCCGATTTCACAGACTCAAGTGGTGAAAGTTCCTTCAATACCCTTTCAGGCTTTTATTACCCGATCATCATCATCTAAAAATAATATGAATTCTCTTTCTTTCCATCTGATTTGTACTGTGTCTTGTCGTCCAGATCAGGTGGGTGGCATGTTCGTCCTTCATGTGGTTCCTCACAGTACAAAGCCCAGCGTTCCTGTGGTGGAAGGTTCCGGATCCCAGCTGCTCTTGCTGGAGGTAAAACTCAATTTGCCACAATCCTGTTATCTCAATAAAAAGTGTTTTCACAGTTGACTGGATGTTTTGTGTTTGCAGGATGTCTTTCAGCTGCTCGCGCAACATGCTCATGCCCCCTGGGGTATTTACCTGAGGATTCACTCTTTTGAGATTCTGGAAGTTTCTCTAAACCTTCTGCACTCGGCCTACAGCACAGAGAAGCTGTACCGGCCCGTCTGGGTCAGCGTGGAGGATCTACACAGCAGCAACACCACAACGGTAAAAGTAACTGGAACCGATGCGTCATGTAGATTAGAAAGGAAGGAGCTGGGCTTTAATTCAGTATGTCCTCTGCCTCTGTCGTTCAGGACTTTGTTTCCAGGGTAGAAACTCTGTTTCCGTATGTGACTGTGGTGCTGGTTGAGCAGAAATGGCCTTCTGTTCTCCCGGCGGCAGTGAGCGGCTTGTCTCAGAGGGTCGCTCTGCATCTGGACGCAGCGTCGGTCCTCAGCGGAGGGAAGCAGCTGCACTCACTGACAGGACTGACGGACCGACACGACGTTATTCTGGAGGGAAACAAGCAAGATTTCACGGTCTTGAAGCGACTGGTGGATCAGCACACAGGGAGAGAGAACACACACCTGTATGGGATGTTTGAGGAGTCCTAACCAGGAACGGTACTTTAGCTTCTAGATTTAGCTGTAAATTAATGACCAGTTTCAATATCGAATGAGAACAAAGTTAAACCATTACAGTATATTTATCAAAATACCTCTCTCCAAAGTGTAATCTCAAGATGTTTTAATACTTTAAAGTCAATGCAAAACACTTTTATGTACCATATATAAATGCTACAATACACAAAAATCCCACATATTTTACTAATTCCAGTTTATAAAGTTCCTACATTTGATGGATTTCTTGCTAAATTTCTATCAAAGATTAGCTACATTCTAATGAGTGCCACTGTCATTCTGTATGTCGTATTATTGAGTGTGAAAGCTGCATTAAATAAGGCTTTCTAAAAGTATTTGGAACATGTTAAACTAAAATGCTTGAGCGATAGATATGAGAGCTCATGACAAATGTTTTTTGTGCATATTTTAAGTGTTTCATGTGTAAATGTCTGTAAATATCTGTACAATCAATATGCATGCTTAACTTTTCTGCCACACACTGTATGATGTCCTTAGTTTTCCTGAAATGACGTGAAACTCCAAGTTATAAAATAAAGCCATTTTCAGGCTGTAATCTGTTTACACATCAGCTTTTGATTTATCTTGTCACGGTTCCTGGACTTGAAGTGAAAATTTAAACAAAATCACAAAGGTGGTCTAAATTGACCAAAAACGACCAAATGACCTAAAGAAGTTGATAGTTTTTTTTTTTTTTTTTTTATTGGTTAATTTAAAACAGGTAAAGAAAAAGACGAGGGACATTTCAGTTAAAAATATTGAACTGAGGAGACTTTTTGGTGAGATGTCTGGTTCTTCTTCCCCAGACGAGCTCAGATCTGACGGGTTTATTATTCACAGCGAGCAGCAGCGTTGGATGAGCGGTCCTACACGGCTCCGTGGAGGTACATGGCTAGAAACTTCCGGAATACTTCCGGCTTGTATCCCGCCAGACCAGCTGGTACCTGCAGAGACACGAAGAAAACCAATCGGCGCTCGCCAGTGAGCTTCAGCACAGCCGAGACTCTTTCACGGATTTATAAATATTTCAACCTAAACACACGAGCTGAAATTCACCATTTAACTGCCAGTGACTGTTTTGTATCTCATGTATTAATTTTCAACACACATATAAGGACAAACCTTGAAAACAAAAAACTATTTTACAGTCAGCTCAGCATAGTTTCTTTGCTACCACAACTTTGCCATGGTCACATTTGTAATGTCCATTCGTCATACACTTAAAAAAATCAAATAAGTCGGCCTCAGGGGGAATATCGTACCTTCACTTCCTTCTTCTTGATGAGTGGACGAACTTTTGCAAAATCGTAGAGCTCCACATCTTCATCCAGCCACATCTGCAATATGAAAAATAAACTAATTAGAGCTGCAAAAGACACCAGTGGCTGTTAGATTGATCTCCATTCATTCAAGGGTTTTGGAAATGACATTCTATCCAGTATGCTGATGTGCAAGTTCCAGTTTTCCAAATGCACTTACATTTTTGAGTTTTACCTTTGTTATATTTCTCTGTCTTGGTTTTGATTGCATGCTTATTGTCACATTATTACCCGAGAGCGTCAAAGGCACACAGGAGTCAGAGAAACTTGGGGATTGAGGTAAAGTCGCTTTGCAGTGATTACGTTTGAATCCCGACTTATTCTTCCTGTTAAAGGGGAGTTCTTCCTTTCTAATGTCACTTCTGCTTGCTCTCGTGGAATTGTTGGGTTTTTCTCTGTGAAACCTCCCTGGAAATGACCGTGTTGTATTTGTCGCTATGAAGATAAAGTTGAATTGAAGCACACGTTTTTCAAACAGGATGTTTGAGTACGTGTGACAAGTTCAAAATGTAAAACAAGCTTCAGTTTAAAACCAAGTTTCATCATTTGCCGACTGTGTGTACAAAGACCCCATTCACATGAAAAGCCTATATAAAGTTGTGTTTTTTATTATCTACGGATCCTGACAACTGGTAAGAATAATATGTAATACTGGTAAATATATCACATAGTCATCCCCCAGTAACATCATTGCTTTCGTAGCCACCATATAAAGTATATAATCCATCTCATTAATCTACAAACAACGGTGAACTGGCCTGGTTTTTGACGCCGTCGTCTCCTGTCAGATCTGTGGTGTTGAGCTGGAACGCAAGAAACTGGAATATTCTCCCGTTGGTTCCCACCGCCTGCACAGTTACTGGGCGATCTAAGACCTGCTGAGGCTCCGTCTGAAACGTACGTGGACAAGATGTGAAGTTATACTACAGGAAGTGAAGACGGCGGCTGGTGCATCTGTAACTCTGCTGTCCGTCTATTTAAATGTTTATACTTACCCCATATAGTTGGTATGCACGTGCCAGAGCATTGCCAAATGCAAACATGGCCATCTTGGCTCTGAACTGCTCTGGGCGGAGCTTACAGTTCGCATCAGCAGACTCCAGGAAGTAAAGCGTGTGGGCATGAGGGTAGGGATAGTTGTCCTTGAAGCCTGATTAAAAACCAAAAGTTTCCATTTAGTCTTTTAGATTACACTTACATACAACAGAAAGAAGATAATATAGATATTCATACCTGTGCAGTTCACGTTCTCTTTATAAACATTGACCCTCTGCAGGTCGATGGTTGGGGAGATGGGATAGAAGGTTTCCAGAACATGATCTGCTGTGTCAGACACTTCCTCTTTTCCACAAATCTGTGGGAGGGGATCCATGCTGCTGTGCAGCAAACCGTTCCGTCCTCTGACCTGAAACAGATCCTCACCTGGCACAACAACAAAGTGGGAACCTATTAGTACAAATATGGTGCCTGGAGCTGGAGTGACATGAGGCCTGAGGATAAATAAGTGAGTCCTGCAGACCAGAGGTGTCAAACATATGGCCTGTAGATAAAAACCGTCCATTTGATACAACTTCTGAAAATCTAACAATGTCTGTTTCACAGGCTGTAGATATTTTTGCAGATTTTTTCCTATCGTAACTGTTAAAGACAATCAATGTCAGATCAATACTGTCTGTCAAGTGACGTCTGATCGGATCAGAACGTGATCAGAAATGAGCTTGACACCCCTGGTGTAGATTTTGAGAGCGAGAGGTTCACGTGTTGGGGTTTTCACCTCTTTTCCACGTGGCAGCGATCGAGTAGTTCTCTGCAAACATCCTCCTGCCGATGGCCGGGAGGCTGGGCTGCAGCACGGCACAGAGATGGAGCAGGTTGAGGAGCAGAGTGTTGCTGCAGGAGAAACACACAGAAACCATGTGAGAGAGGCAAGAGAAACTTCTGGATTAAATCCATTTAAAATGACACAGATCACAATGTGGTTGTTCTTAATCATTAGTCTTTTAATCATGTACGTTTATATTAAGTAATGTCTTACAGTGTTACGTATTCTCAATTTAATTACTGAACTAAATGTTCCAAGACGCTTCGTCTCCAATCTTGTTTTATTCTATGTTAATAGCGTATTGTTCTCTATGTGCATGTGTGTGTGTGGTTTCATTCCAAAAACAAACATCATCCTTTAGTGGCCCGACGTGAAAACTACTTTGTTTTCAAAACATCACAGTGTAAACGTGAAACTTGTCTGGACTGAAAACTCTAAAACGATGCAACTGAAGAAAAGAGTACATCTGCTACTCTACCTGTATTTCTCTTTGTTGGGTCGGTTCTCCGTCGTGTCCCAGAATCGAGCGTGTCTGATGGCGTTCTGCACTCGCTCGTCCACGTTAGGTATCTGGTTTTCAGGACTCTCGGCACGAGAGAGGAGCTGAGAGGGAAAACCAGGAATCACCTTGGTTTTGGTTAACCACGCAGCCTGACGTACACCTGAGGAAGACGAGCAGAGAGAGAAAGAGATAAATATCAGCTGTGACATCAATTTGAAAGAATGTCAGATGATAATATGAAGGAACTCCTTAGTGTTTAATAAAAAAGTTGGTAAATCTGTTTGGACTTCATTCAGTGAAACTTAAAACATTAAAGATAACATCATTAAATCCTGAAGTTACGAGAGTGTCTTTTAAAATAACCGCACACAAACATTTCCTTTCTATATTATTCTTAGAAAGATATATATTATATATATATTATATATTACTCTGCTCCCTTGTTACTGACAAACATAAAGATTTCCTTGATACCAATCCTTTCAGTCCATCCAGACAATTATAAAAATGTCTCTCTAAAACTAAATACTCATTCAGATAATGTTCTCAGAGATTGTATAACACCATCTTTCACATACAAAATATTCATTAAATATATCTAGGATGAAATAAAGATAGACACATATAATGCCTCGTCTGGATGGAAACTCAAAATACAACAATTTAGTGGATACATTGATTTTAAACATCTGCAGTAATGGTACAAATAGATTCTATTTAAAAATAAAACATTCTTTACAAAATTGTATAAAAAAAACACATTTTTTTGCACATGTTGAGAGTTTGATGGTACATAATCTTATTCCATTTGTTCAGTGCTTATATTTTCTACTCTTTTGATTGTTGTTGTCTTGTACTTCAATTCTCAGCTTTTAAAATGTCTTGTAATAATTTGTGACCTGTGCAAAACTAGAAAAAATTAGGAAAACCAAAAACTCAAATATACTCGATGAGCAAAGTAGAAGCAAAGATTAAAAAGCAATGAAATAAATAAAACATTTTCAGAAATGTGTATGATCCTTCCAGGTCACCTGGACAGGATGCGAAAAGAAGATGGTTGGAGGAAAACGTAGAGGACATAATTAGTTAAAACAGTAATCGACAGTAATCAGAGCTGGAGGACACACACACTGCCCGAGGATAGTGAGGCCTTTACCCTCCAGCACGTTGGTCCTCTGGTGGAAGGCGAAGCACGGCGTGTCTCGGTACAGCGGCATCTGCTGAGCAGCGGGCGCCTCGTAGAACCTCGGGTTCTTGTGATCCGGCTCCCAGTGCGGGTACGTGGGCTTGGCCAGCCCGGGAACATAGTGCATCCTCTCTCCGTAAGTGACCATCTCCAGGCCGGGGATGTCCACCTTCTCCCGGGGTTTGGGTCTCAGCGGAGCTTTGATGAGATGACAGCGGCTGACACTGAAGTGTCTCCGGGCCTGAGGGCAGCAGGACCCGCCGCCCGCAGCCGCTCGTCCCGCATCCCTCAACAGAGCACCGGACACCACAGCACAGCGGGTCGTTTGAGTGAACATGTCTGATTCCGTCTGTCTTCTCCCGAACCTTTAAACATGAAGAGTTTGTCTCTGACCCGACGGGCAGACTTTCATAAAATGCAGCCTGTGGGCGCCGCCATCTTTACTCGTCTTCTTCGTGTTGATTCTGAACTGTATCTGGCGCTGCTTTCCTGCCACCTGGCGGCAATCTAGTGCATTACTTTATTTTTAAACCATTTATTGAACAATAAACAAAAAAAAAAATACAATGAAACGGGTAAACAAAAAAAAACCTCGAAGAGGGAAAATAGTTATTCAAGTACAATACAATTTACAGTGTACAATATATCGAAGAAAAGAAGAAAGAAACACTGGAGGGGTTATGAAAGGAAAATATATATATATACATAAATGTATAATCATTACAATATTTGCAACAGGTAAAACATGTATTTATTAATGTATATAGAGCATATGAATCAAGTCAAAATGTAAAATAAATCAGTAGCAATCACCAAGAAAGGAAGGAGAACCAAAATAACACATTTTTTGAAAAATCTGCACAAAAATTTAAAGCAAATGTATTTGAAGTTAACTTTTTTCAGAGAAGAGAAATAAATCTTGAAATAATTTATAAAGCAGAAAAAAGAAGGCTTATTAACTCTCCATTTACTGTAATGTATATGATATTTTCCCAAAAGTAATATGATATTTATCATGTCAGAGACAAACCCATTCAAACCTTCCATATAAAAAGTATAAACAATTGAATATCGTGCGTTTTTAGTGACAGCCACTTTCTTATGTCGGTCCAAAAGGTTTGAGTATCTGGACATGAGAAAAACAAGTGTTCTAGAGTTTTGTCAGCTTCATTACAAAAGGTACAGGGTTCTACTTTGAATATAAACTTCTCTTAAGAAAGACAGCAGTTGGATGAATATCAATTACTTTAAAATGCGTTTCCTTCACTTTTTGAGAAATGGGCCATTTAAAAAATCTTTCCACAAGCATTTTCCAATGTAGTTTGGGTCATTGACTCCAGAAAGTCAATAATATTTCCTCTGTTATAATCATGAAAGAATTTAGATTTAAAGACACTGGTAACAAATTTGTAAGTACATTTTCTGTCATTTAAATTCCAATTTTCCAAAACAAGCTTTGGTAACACCGCTTTAGTGTTTACATAAATTATATGACTTTTAATGAGCTGAATTAATGGGGGAGGCATCGCTTTGCATATGTATTCTTGAAGACTACAGGTAATATTATATTTGTTTAGGGAAGTGGAATGGTCTATTATGTCACCATCTAATAAATCTGTAACAAACAAAATACCTATAAACCTCCAAACCAGTCACTCTTACAAAAGGTTTTCCTGTTGGATATGATTACTCTGTTGTTCCATAAAGTTGAACCATGAGGGGAAAAGTTATGGGAAAATTTAATTTTCCAGAATTGCAAAATCTGTCTATAAAAAAATTAACAGTTTGATGAGAACTTTATTAACGTCGTAGTCACATTTTAGGAGAAAGTCTAAGCCTTCTATTTTGTTTGAATGTGGACCTTAGGATGTGAGACTGCCATCTAGAGGACAAAGTATATCATTGCAACTTTATATTTTTTGAGACATCTTTCTACATTAATTCCAGCTAATCAATAAACCAAATTATGATCAGTATTAACCAACAAGTTGTTAATTATTTTAGATTATTAGTATTTTTGGTTTAGTGAAGGAAGTTTTTAATGTTTAAATCAGAGTTTTGTAACTTATTTTGATTCTTTGTTTTAGTTACTGTGTATTTCATTCTAATCAGTAGATATCTGATATTATGGTCTAAGAGAAGCAGTAGCTGTGTATTAGTTAGAGTTTTCTAGTTTCTTTTAGGTCTATATTTTAGTTATGTTTAATTTTATTTTGTAAATTGTTATTTATTGGACAGCATTAGTATTTTGTCCCATGAGAAGGGGTTGCTATGTGTTAATTAGAGTTGTGGAGCTTCTTTTGGGCCTATGTTATAATTATGTTTCATTCGAATCAGTAGATTGTTATTTATGTTAAATCTAATATTTAGGTCGCCAAGAAGAGGTTGCTGTGTATTAATCAAGGTTTCAGACTTTATTTTAGGTCTATGTTTAAAGATCAGTAGTGATGAAATAACATTTTGGTTGGGTTTTTGAGATTTTTTTATAGATAGATTAATCGATGTTAATGCATCACTTTTGAAATTAAGATTTAAAATCTTATTTTGAGACAATATAGATAAGTTCACTTGATCCAAACCTCTTCCAACTATTTTTTAAGGGTCACCAGGTCACCCCCAAGGACCACAGGAGTCGCCTGCATGCCTGTTCTAAAAATAGCACAGCTCACAAGTGAGCTGCGTCTAAAATGTAATTGTTTTCTGTTGCTGATCGTGATAACACGGGGTGGCTGCCGGTCAGAAGCTTCTGGGTTGAAAAGGACCACCACTGCCTCCCCCTCCTCGCTTAAGTCGTGTTTTTTGCGTCACCTGTGCAGCCTACGTTATGATTCTTACCTGTCGTGCAGGGAGATGAAGGTTGAAGTTCTCATCAGGGCAGTAATTTATTTAGATAAGTTTAGTTAAATTTAAAGACGCGGTTTTTGTTGAACCATATAGTCTGTGGTTGTGGGAAACACTCACTAAAATACTTAAAGATTTGGAGATTAAGATTTTTAAATACTTGATTTAAATGTATTTCTTCATTTCTTTTATTCCTAAGTTTCTTTTATTTCTTTGTAAAACATTGTGAATTTCCCTTTGTTCGAATGGTGCTCTATAAAATACATTTGTCTTGCCTATTCTCTTTATTTTTGATTCGTCATTCTTCTGTATTTTTATGTAGCATTGAGGTTAAAATCGATGTCTGCAGTGTATCTTCATTTTTATCTCCAGAGGGTATTGTGGCTTCCAGAGTTTCTGTTCAGTGGGAAACGGTACCAATGGTTCTGATTGTTGAAGGTCGTCGACCTCTCAGTGAGGAAATGGGCCTTTTTTTCTATGAAATGTTGTTTTCGTTGTTTTGTTTTTGCTGTGATTAATAGAAATAAAATGTTGAATGTTGATATTATCCGTTTCCCACCTTGTGAAGTCATTGTCGATCATTATTGTGCGAAATCATTAATGTGATCAGTGTCTTCACATAGATAAGTATCAATAATAATAATGTATGACTAAAGGCACACTGAACAAATTTGTTATTTCAGAGGAGTGTGCTCTTAGTTTCAAAAAGGTTGGTGACCCCTATACAATCTATTCACCTGATAGCTATTAATGAAATTGAAGACACAGGTGGCTTTTATTGGCTGTTTTGAACAATCCTTAACAATTACCAATATAAATACACACAGCTAAAACACATACACACATAAAAACTGAAAATATTGATATATTGAATATTGTTGAATTCAACACCCATACCTAAAGAAACAATGTTTCCCAAGACCTTGGACGCAGCACATTATGTCACAACACGCAATATAATGTGTCTTCCTCTTCAGGAAACTTGCAGGAGTGCAGGTAAAAAAAAAAGAAGCTACTTTTTGGAGAAAAGTTGCAGTGGAAATTATAATAATGTAATGTAAAGTCTCCAATACACATCTGATGTTTTGTTCTTCAAAAACTTGATGAGAGCAAAACATCAGATGATTCACTTCAGTCTGCAGCTGTGAAATAGAGCAGAAACAACTGGCTCACACACACAGACACACACACACACACACACACACACACACACACACACACACACACACACACACACACACAGAGTAACAAAGTGGTGAACCATTTCCACATAAATAGCAATAAAGTCCAATTAACCCTGAAAACATATTTTAAGTCCTGACAACACATCTGTGTTTATGTCTGCCTGGAGCAGAGTGTGTGTTACTGTGCATGGGAGTGTGTGTGCGTGTGTGTGTGTGTGTGTGTGTGTGTGTGTGTGTGTGTGTGTGTGTGTGTGTCTCACGGGAATGCACCTGAGTGTGTTCCTGAAAACACAAATCACATGTGTTGCC
>OMNM01010608.1:5981-21605 GCA_900302745.1 Parablennius parvicornis | reverse complement strand
TAAAATGCCAAACCTCTAAAGCTGTCACCTTACATTAGACGGACTGCAGTAGTTAGTGTGTGTGTGTGTGTGTGTGTGTGTGTGTGTGTGTGTGTGTGTGTCATACACGTTTGTGTTGACTTGTTGTTTCATCCAACGAGGCTTCAGCCTTTCCTCAATGAGACACACGGCCATGGTCTCTGACCTGCTGCACATATTCTGAAAAAGCTGGAACTTGGTGTTAAGCAGGAGTTTTCAAGGTGCCGAGGAACAATTTTCTGCCAACATTCTCTCACGCTTAAGAAATATTTGTGAGAAAAAATGGCCGAACAGATCAGTAGGCAATACAAAGTTCCCACGATGGTTACATGTGAAATACCTGGTAAGTCTTTATATGAAGTCTGCAAATATTGTTACCCATTTTCTACTTTTTTTGAATTGTTTGGCCGGTCATGTCGCTTACATTAAGAATCAGTTTACATATTAATGTATAGCAGTAGTTACCACCTGGCTGCTACAATAGAAAGCTGCTACAGTATCACAGAAAAACCTCCGTGTTTCACCAATAGCAAGCACAATGTTACCAAAAGGTAAAATTTCCACAGCAGATTTTACTCTTGAATTACCACATGTAGAAACAGAGAATCAGAGTGTTTGAGAAACCTTTGAAGGACTGCACAAAAAAAAAAAAAAAAGCAGAGAATATATACCGTAACAACAATAAAGAAGAGCTCGGCGACCAGAGCACAGGAACAAATTCAGAAGATTCTGGAACTGAAGCTGCCTGCTGCTGTAACTGTTGATCATCCTGATCAACTGTATGTGCTGCTGCTGGAGGATGTCCAGGATGCAGGTTGATGTCTTGTAGGATTGCAAATACTATGTTGCTCCAAAACGTGTAAATATTAATCAGCATTAATTGAACCTTCACACATTGTTTCTGTCTCTGCACTTTTTCTATCTCACATGAATTCAGGATTAAAAGCTACAAGACACTATAAAGCACCTGCAGACGGGGAAACTCATTTTTATTCAGTAAACTCAGGTGGATGTTTCCTCTGATCTTTAGCTTTAAAAAAAAAAAGCTCAATATCCATAATTTCTTGAAAAAGTTTCATGTTTTGCTTTGTCAGACCACTTTAGTACCTTTACCTCAGTTTTTGAATAGAAGCAAACCGCAGCATTCTTTGTTCTTACCCATTTGTCTGACATGCATGTTTTTATGGAAGCAGAGTGAAATGTGTTCACAGACAATGGGTTTTAGTGAATGCCATGATTTCCCACACAGTCACCATCTGTTTATGCAACCTGAGGAGGTCGCTTTCACACTTTTATAATTTTGCTTTTCAGTTTCAACTGAGATGTAAACGTTTTATGAATTTCATCCAAAAGTATTTAAATGCTTCCTTTGTCGAGCAATGTTATTCTTGAACTGTTGTGCATGCAGACGATCATACATTGATGATTCTCAGCTGACTTTTACCACAGAGCGTCTCAGATGTTGTTTTCATATCTAATAAAGTTCCATTATGTATTTTGTTTTGTTATTTGAACTCTTATGAAACATACAGCTCCTACGGCTGAGTTCTTGTTTTTGCTTTCAAGCTTTCGACTCAGACTTCCTTGTGTGAAGGACACTCCTCCATCCCTGAAGTCATTTTCCTTCTATATTCAGGACAGGGTAGAAGGAGTCATAGATAGTTTGATTTGAATATGCAGGGGGAGTTATAATATGCACTGATGGCACTTTATTTGATCTATTTGATGCACCTAGAAATGACTGTGTTGTATTTGGTGTTATATAAATAAAGTTGAATTGATTTGAATTGAATTGAATTGAATTGAATTGAATTGAATTGAATTGAATTGAATTGAATTGAAATGAATTGCTGATAAGCTGTTTGGAGCCGGTTTTGTTTATTTTACCCTTCGATTGAGTCGCTGCTGCTGATGTTTGAGAACACTGCTTTATCCCTCCATCTTGGATTTTTATATGTTGTATCCCATGTATGTATCATCTCAAATTCATCGTGGGGAATTTTTCAGAGCAAATGAAACATTTTCATCTTGATTTTACGAGTTTCCAGCTTCAGAAGTTATACCCATCTTTACATCATGTTTTTTCATTTTATTCAAGATACAAAAATCACACAGTGATGGAAGAGATTAGCACTTTACAGCAATGAGACGTGCGAAAATTTAATTCTAAGGTGGAACCTTTCTTTGTGGAATTTCAATGTTCCCCCTTTTGCCTGTGTGAGCGTTCTAGCAGTGCCACAAGTGATGTCATATTGCCCATTGGCGTAAATGTGTCTGTACGCAGAGTTCTTCGTCTAAAAATAAGCCAGAAAGAGGCATACATGTAAATTAATGGAGCCTAATAATGAGCCTTGTGGTGCTCCACAGGTGAGGTTGTAGAGATAGCGCTAACATGCTGATCCGCCCCAGGTCACGACGTGGTTTCTTGAGTTGCAGCGAAAAAAACATCTGTGTCACTTCACTGTAACCAACTATAAATGAAAATCACACAGGAGTTTCCAAACTACCTTGAAACATTCGTCGGGTTTCACAACATCCTTTTGTGAATATGCAAAACCTGGCGAACAAATTATTGACAGTATTGAACAAATTTACACAAAATGTCCTCATTGTTGACTCAGATGTCTCAAATCTGGCCTGAATCTGACAAAATTTGGATTCTGCAAATTCGAAAATGCAAAAAATGTGAAATAAGATTTCAACATATCAGTCTGGTCTTCATCCAGCAGATTCCGCACGTTTTTCATGAAAACCACCAAACAGATTGTAAACATTTCAAAGAAAACATTGGATTTTTAAAACTAATTTCTTCACAACAAGGGACATGACATAAAACTGAGACGAAAGCTGAGAAACTGGTGATGCTGCCATGAAAGCTTGAAAACTGGCATCAACCTCAAAGCCATCCTGACAGGGTGAGTTTGTAAAAACATTCATAACACAAAAGCTATAGAGAGAGGTTTTTTTTTTTTTTTTTTTTTTTTACATTTCGCTGTATTTTGCACCATAAGGTTTCATTAAAATTGGCTTTATGTTGAGGTTGTTGTCATTTTTCGATACTAATTGTTTGGTTTTGTGAAAAGATAGACAGTTTAATCACATATTCTGAGCACGGCAACAAAGAAAAACTTTACAATTTCAGTTTATAGCTTATTATGGTGCTATTTTACCAGACTGGTCCACAGATGAAATTGGACTGTATGTAGCTAATGAATTCAATTGAGTTTGATACCCCTGATCTATATGGTTATTACTTCTTAATTGTCTTGTGACTGTTCATACCTTTGTTAAAAGACAATCGAAAGTCATTTAACACAAAAACTCCAGGTGAATTTTGTCATGAATTTGTGCAACATTCTTGCAGCTCTCTTAAGAAATATAAATTTAACGTGACTCCAAAGGAATATTGTTACAAATGTGCAAATAGTCTTGCATTGTTGTGCCTGCATGTCATCCCCGGTTGTTCCAGGCCGGTGAGTTAGGTCTGGAGGCCCGCTGAGGGTGCTGGTCAGTGTGTTTGCTTCACTGGTCCCTGAAGCCTGCTGGTTCAGCTCTGGAGAGTCCACATGCTGAAGCAGCTGCAGGTCAGAAAAGCAGCAGTCTCACAGGTCAGACCCTATTTTCTCTGTTTCACTGCAGGACTCCGGTGTGAGCGTCTTCATCCATCTCTGTTGAGGCTTTTTGGGTCGGCACAGAAACAATCAGCCAGTTGTCTGCTCCACTACACACACACGCGCGCACGCACGCATGCATGCACACACACACACACACATACACACACACACACCTTTAACACTTTCCCTCTCCCACCATTATTTCTGTACAAATAGTTGATATTTTCTCTCCTGTGTGTGTCTATATTGTACTTGGTTTATGTGCGACCCAGTTTCATGAGGTGAGATGAGATATTAATTTATTTGTTCAACGATATGGAAATTTGCACCGTTACAGCAGCAAATGGAGAGTCAACAACAGAAGAGCAAAAAAAAAAACAGGAGTACAAACAACCCCCGATAACTATGTAAAAACCATCACAACAACATAGTCAGAAATATATAATGAAGGCATTGAGATGATAAAAATATAAACAACAAAGAGAATCACGCATTCTACATTCAAATAGAGTAGTTGGGGAAAAAAAGTGATTTTGCTGACTGTCATGTCATACATTTTTATACATTAGAAAAAGAAAAATAACACTGTGGCTTTGTGTGTGTGTGTGTGTGTGTGTGTGTGCTCGCACGCCCCTGCAGCAGGACTTGATTTCCTTCCTTTGCACACCTGAGCTCAGGGGGGCTGCAGGCGGTCACAGATGAGAACACCTGAGACCTTCAGTCTGAAGCTCCGCCCCCTGCAACCACCTGCAGGCCCCTCCATGGAGAGACCGTGGTCCAACAAATGGAAAGAAACACTCATCACACACAAACTCCATCTGAGCTCTGAAGATGGCTGCCTCTCTCACAAAATTAAATCCGCTCATGATGAAACAATATTTTGAGATAATGTCCAATTAGCATCTTTAACGTTAAAAGTGAAATTGTCTTTAATCTGTTAATATTGTCCGCCGTCTCTCTGGATTACGTGTCATTTCTCAGGATTGTCTGTTGTTGAATTCTATTTTAAGTTGTGTATTAATCTATTTTCTCTCTCTAAAATGTCCATCATCTTATTGAATTGTCAGTTTTTTTCCCCCTGGATTATCAGTCCTCTCTAGATGCTCTGTCATCTCTTTGGTTTATCTGTGGAAGAACAAACATTTTTGCATCTGCAGTTCGCATTCAATAATCAATGCGGCCACTCTTCAGGAGAAGTTCATTAAATAATGGAAGAAAATGAAGTTTTGGAGCCTGCAGCCTCTTTGATCGGTGCGTGTATCTAACAAACAGCATGAAATGAAGTGTTGTCTCTCAGGCGGGGTGATCGATGCAAACCTGATTAAAGTGAGAGTCGTTGAAACTCTGCTGGTTCACCTGAAGCTCCAAAAGTTTAAAGACTTTCATGCTCAACAGTCAACGCGTCAAAGCCAATAATATGATGTCTGTTTTGGCCAATTCCACTTTACATACTTAATTTCTTCTCATTCTCAACCTTTTCCATGTTTCTATTTTTGTTTGCTGGTTCTGCAAATGTTGAATTTGCTGAATGTCTAAAATAGTTTATGAGTGCAGATACTAGTACTACAACTATATCTAATTCCTGCAACAAATCACAAAGAATGCTTACATCAACCGCTGCAGCCAATCAGGGTCCAGTTTGAACTTTTCTACCTGTTTCTGTGTAATATGTTGGATAGATCACTAACAGATGCCTTTTTGTTCTGAACGGCGGCACAAATAACAATTGATAACAGAACATGATGATGATGATTGAGAAGACAAGATGAACATTTTTCAAACAGCATATGCATTCTCCGAGGACCCAGCAATGAGGTTAAAAGTGAACTCTGGAGGTTTTCCCTCCTGGAGCTCATGTGGTATTTGTTCATCTTTCCTGCTGTCTGATGTAAAGGTCAAGACTCTGCTTCACATGGGGCTCTTCAGGAGCCCATCATTCTTCTATTACTAAAGATCTGAAGCTGCAGAGCTGAGGGTTTCAGACTACAGTACCAAGTCTGACAGCTTGTAGTCTGACAGTGAGGCCCCATTTGATTTCAAAGTGAAACCACTAAATATATGTAGCGTTTTGGATTTCCATTCACACAACAGCGGAACTTGGAGCCACTGAAAACACAACTGTTACCAAGGTGGAACTCTTTAAAATCGCTGTGACTCTTTGTGGAAACGACACTTTCTGGAAACGCTCGGGCTCCGTCTCTTCTTGTAGATAGTGAAAGCGCTGCCACTGCACATGCGAATCACGGCTGTGGTAAATAGTTTCTCTGCACGTGTGGGTAGATGGACAATATGAAAATGTTTCCAACAGAGTTGTCAGTCACCGCAATGACAATCCAACTCTGTTGTAAGTCCATTACTCGCCTGGGGTAATGTTTACAGCGTATTGTTCTCTGCGGGCCCCTGTGTGGGATTTCATCACAAAAACAAAACAACAGCACCCACTAGTGGCCGGACATGCTAGCAACATTGTTTTCAGCGTTTTCTGTGATTGTCGTCTAAAAGGACATAATTTTAAGAATGTTGCTGTGTGAACGCAAACCTTTTCTGAAATGAAATCGCAAAATATTGCACTTTCGCTTGAAATGTTTTCTTGTAAATAGAACTTAAAGCTGCAGGAGACTGGATATTTGATATCTTCAGGAAATTTAGAGCCTGCAAATTTGAGATCTGGCAGGCTCTGGGTCCAAGGGCTGGGTTTTTGGGTGTGAAAGGTCTCAGTGGTGCTTTGTTTTTACACACCTCAGGTCATGAGTTTCCATCTTAAACTCTTAAGGTGCAGTTGTGAGAGGTGTCTTCTAAATCCAGAAATTGTAAACCCAGAAATTGCAAATCCAGAAATTGCAAATCCAGAAATTGCGTACTGTTCTGGTAAAGCAACACTACAGACTGTGAGCTCGTTCCGCACCGATGCATCAGACTGCGGCTGACCTGAACACACGATCTCAGCATGTTGTTTCCTCCTCCGTCACTCTTTGTCAATTTGGCTCCATCTCTTCTCTGCAAAACACTTTTGATGAGTTTCTTCTTGATGAGCTGCCTTGATGAATGACAGGATGAAATACAATGAAAGGATAACATGTTCAGACATGACTTTCTTTCGAGTCACACAACCTCATTCCTCTGATATCCGCCACACTCTGATTAATGAAGTACCGATGTGAAATCAATAATGCCTCCTGATGCTGCACAGTTCTTAAATTACTATGTAAAGATTTCTACAATGAAAACAGCAACCTGCAGGCTGTGAAATCTGAGCTCAGTTTTCATGTCGATCAGTGAGCAGTGATGCTTTTTATCCTTCACACATCTGACCTCTGAGTTTTACCTTCACTCGGATCACATTCTAGTTTTTGCAGTTATACTTAGAATTAAAGTTTGTCTGTGTCACATGAATCCATTTCTGTTCTGCATGTCCTTCGTGGGCTTCATTCTGGATGTGAATACAACAACGTGTCAGGAAAGCAGGGGGGCTCAGACTTTTCGTCACTTAGATTAAAAGCAGGAGGAGACGGGAACTCCTGCAGGAAGGAAGTGCCTGAAACCAGCACCTGGAAAAGGTCAGTGACATGTGCATCAGACCTTTTGTCACTTGATCACTGCACAGCAGGACTATCACACCACATGAGACTTTAACGACTGGTTTCACAGGATTTATGATGCTAAAAGAAACAAACAAAAAAAAAAAACATCTGTGAAGGCGCCCCTTTTCCTGCACACAGAAATGTGCGATGTCTACAGAGTTGTAACAATGAGGGTATATTTGTGGTGGAAGTCATTGGAAATGTGTTATCAATTACAGCTTCACATAATCTAATGTAACACACTCTAGCATTACTGTTAGGAGTTACTTATTTGAAAAGTAACTATTGCATCAGCATTTTCCGGTTGACGTGTTTTGATAATGTGTTCATTGCTGCATTATTGATAGTACACATCAATTGAGCTGTCAGCAATTCATTTATTATGTTCAGTAGGAGGAAGATGCTGTATAATCTGGATCAGTTGTGTCAAACACATATATAACAATATAGAGAAATGAAACAATATAGACGAGAGACAATAGAGACAGATGAATGACAATTTAAAGATGACCAGGGGTGTCAAAGGCATTTCAGTTCTGCAGCCCTAAACAGCTCATTTTCTCTTGACTGGACTGAATTAGTAAAATAGTGCCACAATAACCACTGAATTTAAACTTTCAGGGTTTAAATCACCGATATCTCAGCTCAGGTCTCAGTGTTGTGCTGCTACTCTTAACACATATTTTATTATTTATATTTATGTTCTCTGAATCATTTTATAATTTGCTTGGTGGTTTGATGGGCCGGCCAGGAACCTCAATGTGTTCCGGTTTTGGCCCACGAGACAGCCCTGATCTGGATGTTAAAGCTTCGTGAACAAAACTGATATATAAAATATTTACATGAGTTTAGAGAAATTGTAACGTGGATCCTCTTCACTTGACATGGCCAACGCCAATGAAAACTCTCCCTCTGGACAAAGAGAGACAGCATGTTCAAAAATCTCATCCAGAGGAAATGTTTTGACTAAAGCTGTACATGTTAGAGGGAACGGTAGGATATTTGTGATAGTCTGTCATCATCGTGGCTCAGACCGAATGATCTTACTGCTGCTGCCTGGATCACACAGAGAGAGTTCACTTAACTAAGATCTGCAAAGTTTATTTTTTCATAACGCTCTTGAAAACCTTAGCAGACTCGATTAAATATCTTTGAGGTAATGCAATTTTTGAGGTCAACATAGGAAGAAGACTCGTTGAAGACTCAATGCATAAATAACAAAGTTCAACTTCAGCATCACATTAACTGATTCCTTCAGCCATTTCTAGTCAGGATTCAAATAATTGATGCTCTTTACTGAACGTTACTGAACAGAAGCTGTGGGCATCATACACATTATTCCAGGCTGATTTTCTGAGGGTCTAAAGTGTAAGGTCAAATTATTTTTGACTTTTATGCAGATTTCATGCTCATGGTGTGGTTGTTTGGTCTAGACCAAAGATTAAAACAGAAAAAGGACATTTTGTATTGTTCAGTTTTTTTAAACACACTGATATTTAATTATTTATTTTAACACTGAACCAATTGATGTGAGCCCAACAGGTGATGAATAGATCGTGTGACCTCAGGAACATACAACTAAACGCTATGTCCTGAGATAAATGTGACACAATACATGTGGGATTATTGTTGTGGTCTTTCTATAAAAAAATTAAAAAATAAAAAAAACCTCCAAAAGATATGATATAAAGATAAAGGAGTGAAAGACGCAGTTGGAATTCCTCCAATATGCACACATGCTTCTCCAGCCAGTCATGTCCTGTGTTTGTTGTGTGTACAACACTTTGCTCCACACTTTTCCAGTGGTTTGACAAGCTGTCATACCTTGTTTATGTTTCATTGGCTCTTGTTTGACAAAATCATTGTCCTCTTTTTCCATGTGGTGAAAAGGTAATTTTGGTAAAGGTAATATTGAAAAGGTAAATAAATTATAGATAGGGTGGTCTCTTTCTCTCTCTGATCATGTCTAATTCGACCCAATACCCAAATGAGGAAAAAACAGGAGTTGCTAAAAAAAAAACAAACAAACAAAAAAAAACTCCCTCCTCCTTGTTTTACAGTGAGGGGAGGAGCTGAACTGCGCCCCTCCTCACCACGCTCTGAATGGGGTTTCAGTGACAGCAGGATGCTGAGAGAGAACAAGTCAGAGCAGAGGTTTGTTCATTCTGCTGGGGTGCAGCTGTTGATTTCATCCTTTCATCACTTTTCTGTCTTGTCACTGGGTAACTAACAGGAAACCCGCAGATCAGAAAAGGACTCACTCATCAATGGAAGACTAAGCAGGACGGTAAGACTGTCTCTTTCTGTCTTCTGGAGAATGTTCCTATGGAAGTCGAACTAAAGAGCAGAGTTACAGAAACAGCTCAGCGTTTTTGTGGTCACATCAAGCTTCCACCTCCCCGCCGTGATTCACACGTTTCAGCAGTTTACTGGGGCAGATTTAACAGGATAAACCGTAGCTTCATAATCTGATTAACATGAACGCAAACGAAAAATCCCTTAAATGTTGAATATAAAACACATTAACATGACATATAAGGTCAAGATAAGTATCTGTGAATATTTATCAGTGTATCAACTCCTGGATCTGCTGGACATCCTGCAGATGAGTGAAACACTCACTGTTTGCACAGACTTCAGGTGGCCTAAAGACTTTTTGTTCTTCATGAATTTGTAGTTTCCTATAGCTGAGGTTTCCAAAATTACACGTCTTTAACACATTGGTTTTAATGTACTGTTGTTGGCTAAATGTCTGTGCTCAGTCTGTCAGACTGATCTGTGGACAGAAAACTGATGATAACATCTTTCTTTTTGTCTCAAAGTATCTGGCTGGAGACCTCGTCTGCCTGGAAGTGTTTACCTCCTCCTCACCGTACAGACTGTAGTCATTAAGAATAACAGACTTCTCTTCAGTGGACCTTTTGTCGTCTTTTTATTGAAAGGTTTAGGCAGTTCATCATTGACAAATTTCCATTTAGACTTTTTTACTGAGTGGTTCAGCATTTTTTGGACAATTTAACATCTTTTCCTTGAGTGGTTCATCCACATTTTTAAATTGGACAGTTCAGGACGCTTCATCCGACATTCCACTTCTTTACATTTGAAGTTTTGACATATTGGGCAGTTCAAGGTCTTTTTTGGACAGTTTCAGACTTTTCATTGGGACGTACAACATTGTCGTTGCACAGTGGAGCACCTTCTCATTGGACGTTTAAAGTCTTTTTATTGGTGTCATTAGATAGTGGATCATTTTTTCATTGGACATCGGGACATCTTGTCATTGACCAGTTTGACGTTGCGTCGTTAGACTGTGAGACCATCATCCATTGGTCAGTTTGACGTCTCATTGCTGGACAGTGTCTGTTTGATCAGAGATGAGCTGCCTGGGTGTGCTGAGCATGCTCAGCGTGCTCACAGTGTTCCTGTGGGAAGAGTCCGGCTGTGGAGCGATGACACTGAACTCTGTCGTCCTCCGTCAAGTATCTGGACTTGGAGGAGGGAGAGAAAAGAGAGGGGCAGCGGTCCACCATCCACCGAGGAGGAGAAGGAGCTGGGTGTGGAACCAGTTCTTCGTCTTAGAGGAGTACACCGGAGATGAACCACTCTACGTGGGAAAGGTAAAAGCAGTGGATTTTTTTTTCTCATTGATGAATATTTATTGAGTTAGGAATAAATGAGTAACGTAGCCCAGAACCAGGTCCAGGTCTTGGTCCAGCTTCTGTCAGTGGGTGTTTGTGTCTAATTAGTTGGTGAACAGCTGGCCGAGTAAACCCACTGAGGACCTTCCTCCAACTCTTCCAGCTGGGGACCTTTACATGCTTCCCATGCTTATGAGATATTGGGCTTCCTCTTAATTAACCTCAGTTGACTCCTCTCTGGGCTCAGTGTATCCGTCTACAGCTGCTGAGCTCAGAGGTGATCCTGTTAAACTCTCCAGGTTTAAAGGGGACGGTCAAGGCAGTCATGGGGAGCCTCTGTGTTAAAGAAGAAACAGCACAGTTTATAAGGGAGACTCACAAAAACATGAAACATTGTCAGACACACTGCAAGTGTCTTTATTGAAATGTACTTGAGGGTTTTTGCCCTTTAACAATAATCATATTTGGTAACTTCCTCATTTCTTCTAAACTAATGATGATAACAATCACTCAATAGATGATTAAATAGTTGTGCTGCAGATTGAGATTCAATCAACTGGAAAACGATTTAGCAAATGTATAAAATGATGACAGTTTCTGTTTCAGAAGTGTCCAAATCAAATAGTGCTTAACCACTTTGCTTGGACTGGAATGTCTCCTATTGACAACAAAATATGGGAAAATGTTGTGTGACGTCATTGCACACAACTATAGATATACTAAGTCATAAAACAGATAACACATGTTTGACTTAAGTGCTCAATATCTCTTCACAAAAATCAAACAATAACTTTTGTTATTATTAGAACATTGAGAAATTAACCTGTTTCTTTTGTCAGTTTTAAACATTGAAAAATTACTTAATTAATAATAATTGTCCCAAATAGATAATTTTACCAACTTAAAAAGTCACTTTAATTAAAAAAAAACAAAACTATCTTATAAGTATCTTTCTATTGCCCCTTTACTTCAATGGGGGTCCCATACAGGAGTCTGTCTGAACGACAGACGCTGGACAGGCTTCTGTCAATCATGGACAAACCACTGCATCCACTGTACAGCACCATCTCCATGCAGAGGAGCAGCTTCAGGTTGCTGATGCTGTACTGCTCCTCTGACAGACTGAGGAAATGTTTCCTCCCTCATGCCATGAGGCTGTTAAACTCCTCCAAGGAGTTATAAGTTAAAGAACTGTGGACAATGGTACTAGAGGGAACCTATACCCAAGGGTACCAGACCCTATTGTATATAAAGCTTTTGTGTTCTTTATATTTGTTCCCTTGTGCAAACCAATACTGTTGTGATTCTGCTGATACTGTGAATTTCCCCATGGGGATGAATAATGTATATATCGATCTCTATCATCCATAAAGTGTTAATATGAGGTGTTTTCATGAGCATTTTTAATGCATCACTAAACTGTATTGTAGGTTTAGAAATTGAAACTACTAAGATGAGGTTTAAATTCATTGCATCTGCGTTTTAAGAGCATAGATTATATTATTGCTGCATAGACTGATGGCCTCTTGTGTATATACATTTCTACCAAAATGTTGTCAGGACTCAAAAAAGTGTTTGTTGCTCACTAATCTGCTGTACATTTGTGTTTGCTGCTCTCAGTGCTGACCTGCAGCTGACAGTTGGACTTTTTCCTACTTTAAAAATCTGCCCTTAGACCAGCACACATAACTTTTCAAATAAATGATGTAATTTTGTTTCGTTTATTTTTACATTCTCCACCAAACATCCATCTTTGATGCCACTTCATCCCAGCTAACTATGGACAAGGGCAAGATAAACCTGGACAGGTCTCCAGTCTGTGACAGGACAAACACACAGAAACAGACAACCACACACACTCACATTCACACGTTGTTGTTAAGCTTCATTATTTTCCGAATGGTACTGGTGGCATACGGACTGTAGATGATGATGCTGTGAGTCTTAGCACCTCAGATTCAGTAAGGTTTGAGAACTCCATTTGTAACACACTGTAAGAATTCAAAGGATTACCTGGTTTTTGGGAGCTTTTAGAAGTACCATAGTAACAGGAAGACCGGGAAGTGGATAAGTCAAAAGAAATAAAGGTATTCACACTGATAAGATCTGTGTCATGAACCATGAGGTGAATTTTCCGGAGGCTGGTTTGATGTGCTGATCTGTAGCAGGTGTCAGTCAGAAGGGGATTTTTGACAAACAGGGCTCCTGTTTGAAAGAACTGTGTCTTTCCCACAATGATCCACTATAAAATGACTCAAGTGGACATTAACACTGAAATAATGTCACTATAGTTCCATTCAAATAGGAATTACAGTCTATTGTGTGTGTAGGCGCGCACATGCATGCGTGTGTGTTTTTTTGACCTCCTCAAACCTCAGATCACTCGTCTGATTGGACCATGCAGCCGTTTGAGAGATGGGGATGTTGTGGAGATGAAAGCTCAGAGTGCCCTGTGGCATTCTGGGAGATGACAAGCATGCTGTGTGTCTTTGAGACAACGGCTGCACAGATTGAAGCTGACAGATCAGACTGATCCACTCTGAAAAATAACAGTGTGTGTATGTGCCTGTGTGCGTGTGTGTGTGTCTGCCCACACATGCATATTGATCATCCCTGAGTGGTCTGATCATGTTGATATTCTGACATTCGGTCTGAACATGTTTCTGTGTTAATTTCTAATAAGTGTTACTGCCTCTAATGAACCTTGGTTGAAAATGATGTTGAAAGGATTTCTTTGTGTTTCTATCTACACTTTACATTCACAGCATAACAGCCCAGATGGTGTAGTTACATGCAAATGTGCTTACATGCAGCTTTGGTGAGTGAGTGTGCTTGTGATTGGGAAAACATTTGTGAAGCGCTCTGTGACCATTGTCTGAGAGGAGCGCTATATAAATAAAGCTCACTTACTTACTTACTTTATTTACATGTGAACGTGTTCACCAGCAGTTATTCTTACCTGGTTACATGCAGCCATGTTTTTGCAGCCACATTAAATGTTTAACAATTTTTTACAGTTCTACAATGTTGTGGCTTATGTGCAGCCATTCATGTTAATGAACAAGTGATGTCATATGTTATCGAGTTTGCATTTTTGTTTGCCGGTGTGTTTATATGCAGACATGTTTACATGTATTTGAGTTTGTATGTTCACAAAAAGCTATTTTCACACATCGTGAGAAAGCAGGAAGCGACATGGTATTGATGGGCAGAAATGATAGAAACTGGAGGTTCCCCCCAAAAGAGCTAAATCCTGTTAAAGCCAGGAGACAGAGGTGTTTGGGCCTCTTTAGACTATACTCCATCCCAATGGATGGATGGATGGATGGATGGATGGATGGATGGATGGATGGCACAAGCTATGTTTACAGACAGTTGAATTTGAGTATAACTGAAATTATGTGCAGCTGTGGTTACCTTCAAATATAGTATTTACATGTTTGCATGTTCATAGACAACTGTGCTAATAAGCATGCCATGTTTACTTGTAGGCACATGCGGATCATTAGGTCTTAATATGAAACATGTAAAACTGTTGTATGGTTCTCGTTGGCCTGCAGCTCCACTCCGACATGGATAAAGGTGACGGTCAGGTGAGGTACGTCCTAAGCGGCGAGGGAGCGATGTCCATCTTCTCCATTGATGAAGACACAGGAGATATCCACGCCACGAAGAGGCTGGACCGGGAACAGCAGGCGTACTACACCCTCAGAGCTCAGGCTCGAGACAGAAAGACCAACCTGCCTGTTGAACCGGAGTCCCAGTTTGTCATCAAAGTCCAGGACATCAACGACAATGAGCCCAAATTCCTAGATGGACCGTACATTGCCCGTGTGGCTGAGAGGTGTCCTGTCGGTGAGCAAGACTGAGTAAAAGAACTTCAAAGATCTGATAATCTGTATTATATTGGCAATATTCAAACCAGAGATACAAGGAAAGAAACATTCTAGTTGTGTTAGTGTATTCAGCCTAAACACAGATGGGTCATTGTGTCATAGCTAGTCTACAGACTGCTCCATTTGATCAGTAGCAAGCCAATACACATATACAACAATATTATAGGCTGTATTTTTTTCATTATTATATCAAATTTCACTAAAAGACACAATCTACGAGAGGCTGAGAGAGCAACTGGTCCATGACTACTGTCCTACTTTCAACTCCTCATCCAACCTCATGCTCTCATCGATGTTTCCTAAATTCTTAGAGACTTGTCATCTCAAGATCAAACATACGAACCATGCTGATTTATTCCAAATTTTATTTTGATTACACACACAGTGAAATCTCATGTTTTACAAATGAAAGTATCCTGTCTAATGACGATTTGTCAATGGATCTACTTAGCTTTCTTGAAGAAGCCCATTTATGAATGAAAGTTTCTTCACAGGTACATCAGTGGTCACAGTGGTGGCAACGGATGCTGATGATCCAACTTATGGACACTCTGCCAGAGTGGTTTACAGCATCCTGCAGGGTCAGCCGTACTTCTCTGTGGAAGCAAAGACAGGTAACGACATATCAACACCTGAAAATAAGCAAACCTACAATCGAAATATGTGACCACATCTGAATACAAGTAAAATTAAAGCTGCAAGCAGCCTTGACTGGGACCTCACGCTCTGTCCTATCTGTCCTATGGCTCGTCGGGGTTGGCCCATTCATAACCTCTAGCCCAGTCATGGCCTCTGGCCCATTCAAATATTGACAAAATATAACTTTTGAAGATTTCAATAAAAAAAAAAAAAAAAAATTTCTTTTATTTTGAAAAAT
>OMNM01010605.1:7238-19764 GCA_900302745.1 Parablennius parvicornis | reverse complement strand
TCCCACGAACGCCGTCGTGCCCTTGTTCGTTGATAAGGAAGTTAGATATGAATCATGCAGGGAGCTTAACTTTAGCTTTGCCCATGCTCTTTAGAGGATGTTCCAACGTTATTGTTTTCTTTGATGCGCTGCTTCTTCATTCAGCCAAGTTTCTAAATAATTCTCTGCTCCAGTTTATTCTCGGCATCTTAAATTAATAACTTGTTTCTCTTCAACTGGCTTTACATGTTTTTGCCGTTTAAAAGCCTTTTGTTCTTTTCGAATTTCTTGATCTGCGGTTCACGCTGAGCCTCCGAAAAGCCTCCAAGTCATCCCCAATATAATGCACTGCAACCGCAGCGCTTGAGAAGCTTTCCCACATAACTTCTTAACCCGTAAATTGTCTGGTAAAATTTCCCCCTGTCATGTGGCGTTAGAAGCTGGAGTCAATTTTCATGTGCTCTGAATAATTAGCCAGCTGAAGGCTTTCACTCCGAGAGTTTGATCAGTGACCGAGACGGGGGGAGAAGTGAAGAGAAACAAAGGTGATGTGTAATATTCTATCGCCATGCATGTGTCTCAAAGTAATTATTGCGCGTGGATTGAATTGAACTAGTGGGTAATGAGTTCATCAGTATTTTAATTAATATTTTACAAGCAATCTGATGGATTCAATTAGCACGTGTTACTGTGGTTGCTTTGCGTTGTGTTGAGCAGCTGTGATTAATGTGTTGAGTTCTCTCTTTAGGAAACATTGATGTTGCTTTTCTGGTTACCTTACCTTTGAAGGTAGTTAGTCCCTTTTAGGCCACTTTAAATTGTACTTCTCAGCCCAGGTCTGTCTTGTTATATGTGTCATTGTAGCCTTGCTGTTTGCACTGCGTGGGTAGTGGAGCTACATCTGCTCGTAGGAGGAAGTCTTGATGTTTGTGGTTCTTAAAAGAAACTCAGGAGACGCAGAGGCGCAACAGCTGAGACATTCAAGTTGATCTTATGAAGATCAACTAGCTTTTATCTGAGGTTGCTGTGCATCACATCCACTATGGATTGCTAAAGGTACACTCGGACATCTTACATGTTTAGTTCAATTTCATATTTACTGATAGGAAAACAGTTCAGGTCCACTGTTCAATAACAGCGAATGCGAAAGCTTCCGAACTGTTTAGTTGTGTTAATATCCAACTTATTATCTACATCAAAGGTTATGAGCACAGACCAGTATCCCCTTCAGAAGAGCCCGAGATGCAGGGTCGGCTCCACAACCTCTCTTCTCGTGCTGGATTAGTGTCAGTTTTGTGTCTTAAGCCCTGTTAGGGAAACTGGGTGGTGGCTGCCATAGAATAGCTGAACTCTGCAGATGAAGGCTGGTGTCTCTAACCGTCAACTTCTACTGTCACATTAGATTTGCCACTCCATTTTCACTGTCCAATAGTTCACTGGCATCGAGCTGGCATACAAATGAGCTTATTAAAGATTAAGTGATCACGAATGTTGCTTTATTTTTGTTCTTCACATTGCCCCTCTAATTGGAGTTCAGCTGACCGGGAGGAGGAAAGTCCCAGACTTTAGGACACAGCTCTAGTTACTTCCACATGCTGCCATGTAAGCTGTGATTCAGATTTATTGACCACTCGTCTGCCCAAAGACTTTCAACTTGATCTGCACCAAGCCCCTTCGGTCTGGCCACCTATTGTTTCGCTGTTTGGTCAACCTTGTCTTTGCGTTGCTCTTCAAACAGGCCGAAGTTTCAGCTGTTCACCCTTGCCCCTGCCTGTGTGCCCTGTGCTTTAAAAGGTGGAAGGAGACATACAGCCCTCTGCTGTACAGTTAATATTCGAGTTCAAATAAATCCTGTTGTAAAAGAAGTATCACTGTTTTTCCAATTTTCCAAAAATGCCCCTGGCTTTGCGGCACCCAGCCCTTGTTTATGTGAGCTGCATTCGCATAGCTTAGTGCAGTTGTCACACTGAAAGTAAACAGTCTTTCTGTACAGCCGAAGGCAATGTGAGTCACACCACCAATAATTGATTTATTTCACTCCCAGCCACATTTGCAAACTTTTAACTGCTCAGCAAGCGCTTAACATTTCATGACATTATTCAAAGTCGTGAAAGAGTAAACATGTGCTATGAGCCTCTGAACAGTGAGTGTTCATGTTACCAGACTGAAAAAAAAGTGTGTGTGTGTGATTGCAAATGATTGAAAATTCTTTAAGCAATTCAGGTTCATTAGTGCTTGGATCAGAATTTAACTCATTATTTCTGCAAATACCTCCCATCACATACAATGAATGTGACGCCTGACTCTACTCTTTTTCTTATTTTATTTTTTTTTTAATTTTTTTTTATCCACTGCATGACTCGGTTTACAGATTTAAACACGTCTGGGCAGTTTTGTAAGAACATAGGAACTTTTCGATGATATTCTGAAATAGCCCGAATTGATTTGTGTTTGTAACTGCTCAGCGTTGTTGCGACACACCTCCTGCAGTGATGTGCTGGATTTAAGATAATATCTCTGTCTTGCTTTTGGGCCCTCCGAGACTCATATTCATAATGGCCTTTGGCAAAGTTTTGCTCGGCTGTCAATGAAAACACATTTACTAGGAACTGTGCATGTGATGCAAAGCAACTTTTAAAAGCTTTGTGGTTTCAGTTTTTTCTTTTTTTTTTCTGCATTGTGCAATTGTCAAATTGTTCCTGTCTATTATTTAAATACAGAGAATGTTTGTCTGTGCACTCGCATGACCTCAAAGGTGATTGATCTCTCTCAGTATTGGAGTTGATGTGGGAATCCAGATAAGGAAGAGATTTGATATTGCCTGTGAGCGATTTATCAAACTGTCAGTCTTGACGGGATTTTGTTTCTGTTAGGATCACGTCATAACTGAAAATAGGACCTAAATATACATAATGGCACATGTGGTGTATTAACAACAAAGAAGCTTGTCTGATTGAATGAAGTCATTGAAGGTAGTTTTACAAGAAGCATTGTTGGAAATGATACAGGCTCTCTGTAAATGACTTTAAACAGCACTGTGAAGGACTGACGGCCAGGATGTACACTGTCTTCCACTGCCAGCCCGGACAGTCTCCAGGTTAGAGCAGCTCTCTCTTGGATAAAAAAAAAAAAAAAAAAAAAAACTTATATCAATAGAGTGAATGGATGCACCAAAATGTGTTTCTGGCTTTACATGAACTTGATGAATTCGACTACAGTTTATTTTCTCAGTGCACACTCTACACACGGCTACAGTGTAATCCCTCTGCATCTGTTTAATTTAATCTGTTGTGTCTGCAAATACTGGTTCAGGACAGTGTAACTTGTGACCACTGACATCAGGATGCCTGTTATTAATAGATGGAGACGGGGAGTTTCTCCGCTCTGTCCCCCTGCCTTGTTGTGACTCCGTCACGCCCGGCCAGGCCCAGTTCATCCCACCCTCCGCTGCATGTTTTTTCAGCTGTGTTTACATGCCAGCTCTGTGACACTTGAAAGGCGGGGTGAATGCCTCCCTCTGTACTAGACCTATGACATCTGTCAGGACTCAACATCATTCATTTACCTTCCATAGATGCAAAAACAACAGGCGGCACACACATTAAAAACTGCTTGTTCTCGGGGAAAAAGACGGTTCTTCTTGTCAATTTGATTTTATTTTATTCACAAATTACTCAAATAAAACCATTTCAAAACATGTCAGAGTGATAGCTTGGAGCTGTCGCAGTCTCCAGAGGTTCTACAAGCAAGCTTTCATTGACTTTAAATGTGAAGGAACTGGGACTCGATACACAAATGTCGTGTGATTTGTTCTGTCAAGATAGAGTCAATGTTTTGTGGGAAATTGTTGAAACTTGTACTAAATGTTTAATGTTCAAGATGAATGTGTTTTGAGAAATTCATACTGTATATCACACAAAAGTCTTTGCACTGAATAAACGGAAAGATCAGTTAACAGTGCGTCTCACTGCTTCAAGCTTTATAAAATTGATAAATAATATATATGTATGGCTACAAAACATGAATTCTTGGTGCAGATTCATGCAAAGACTAAGGCAAAACCCAGTGAAGTGCTTTAACTGTGTTACCTCAATGCTTTCAATTGGAGAAGAGACATATTTTATTATGCCAAAATGGGAAGTCATAGGATAATTGTTGTAATTTTTTGCAGATTGCAGAGAGAAAACCCCATCTTCAGTCAGTTATAATGAGACCCTCATACGAGGAAATAATTACAACTATCATCCTGGCCTTTATTTGAAAAGGTAGTAATGACTGAAGTCTAAGCATTTATTATACCAGTCTTTTTATTCTCTTAAATGTAATAAAATAAAACTCTTTTTTTTTAATACCTTTTATAGCTTTCATTTTAACATAACCCATTCATTTGCCTATTTATGTAGTTATAACTTTTCCATTTTACGTTCCCAATGTGGTCCCCAACATCATGAGACATTAAGCACACAACATTATTTTGGTAACACATATCTAACCTGAATGCATCACCTCGTTTGGGATTGTCCTCTTCACCCCACTGATCACTCGTATGAAGTCCGCCAGGACCAGAAGAATTCAAACTCTTCCGTAGCTTGCGATGCGTCTGCTGACCTTCCACTGTACGTCCTTTCCATATTTCTTTCATGACCAATAATTGGAAGCCAACTGGTCAGCCAGCACGCAGGCAAAGCATCTATACTGCATGCATTATGGATGCAGTATGAAAATGGAGCCTCGGAGCTAATAGGTAATCTTTCTTTCTCGGCGCATTACACACTCGGTCTGTGAGAGGTCCACTCCTCAGCCCTCCGCCTACACTCATGCTCTGTTATTGATCCTAATTTAGTCCATTTCATGCAGAATGTGCTATCTGTATGCGTGCGACAGAGACGGACCTTCTGAATTAGACATTGCTAGGTAGAAGCAGGTGTGGATTGCCTGAAAGGCTTTTGACTGAATGTAATCTCATCTTATTTCTGATGTTTTTGCTAATCAGACCCCATCCGTTCCGTATAGATAATTAAACAATCACTGGGTGTCAGGAGCCTGAAATCTCCACAAGGGTTTTTAGTGTTTACATTCTGCTACAGGGACGTCAATCCTGGAGTTTGAAAGATTAGAATTAGAAGGATTCCCTGGAGCTAGCCTCGGCACAAATAATTATACATGTAACATTGCCAGAGTCGATTTGATCCGTGTTGCTTATGTTATTTGCATTTAGAATAAGCACTGGAGCTCACCAGAGGCACGTCATGCTGCAAAGAAAACCCAGTAATTAGTTGGTTGCTGTTTGTTTTATTGCACACCGAATTAACCTCGACAAGCGTGTTTGCACCAGTTTAAACATCTGAATGAATAATGCCTTGGTACAAGTTCATTTCATCAGTAATGGGACTTTGCACGGTGCTTACATTGTTTATCGGGATTAAAGTAACTGCATTTTACAGAGCAACAGCGTGCAGTCAGTCAGCAGAGTTTCATTTAACTTTAAAATCTCTATTCTCTACGCATTAGCAGGTCCTCAGTCTCCTAGGGGCTATTTGGAATATTAATTGAACATAGTGTAAGGTATTACTTAAACGTTACAGTGTACTGGAGGTGCAGGGAAACAGTAATGGGGGTGGGGGTATAGTAGGTGATTACTTTAGGGAACAAAAAGTGAATTTCATCCATCACTGTTTCACTCCCAACGTGGCTGTAAAACTTTTCATGATAAGGATGGATACTCTCTGGCAAAGGCAGAAGAAACCAGATGGGTCGTGTCGTGGTTATGTCATCAAGATACTAACAGTCGAGTCGTGTCGGTGCCAAGAATGAGCGATGATTGAGACTGAATGATTGATGAGTTTGGAGTGCAGGTCTACTTTTTAGTTTTCGACTCTGTGCTTTCAATGCGAGTGTGACCTTACACACACCAGGTTTATTTGGATTGAAGGCAGCCATTGACAGCTGCTACTCAAAGCATCTGTTGGCAGTCATTTCTTGAATATATTCACCTCAGAGAAAATGAAAGTAGCCTCATTCCTGGGATAATGTAACGCAAAAGTTATAGGGACTTTGTGGTTTTAGAAGATACAAAAATGTGCGACCTGCAATCTTGCTTATATCTTTTCAAAGTTCAAATTGGGGTCGACCTTCCCACAAAAGCCTCCCACTCTGAAATGACTCAGTACAGCACTTAATATAAAAATGCCATTGTTGAAGTTTGAAACCGAAGACCAACAGCAGAGATGTCAAAAGTAATTTGTACCTGGTGCCCTTATTTAAATCTTTAAAATAAGACTTACATGTTTTATGTTTCCGTACGGTTTTCTACATCTTTAATTGTTACTATCAACCAGAAAGCTACAACCAAGCAATTCTGAGCAACGGACGAATTAAAACACAGTATATCTCATTCATTGACGGCTACCAAACTTCTACCATGGCTGTTATGGATCATTCTAGGATGTAAAATACAGCTGCAGCAACATGGCAGATTGTTTTGCTCACAGAGAAATCTCCATTCTTACAGAATTATGCCTTATATAGGTTTGTGTATATCAGGAATATTGTACTGTAAATCAATACCTGTGATTTACCTCAACCTAAAACCTGTTGCCTCTATTTAAAGGACCCTGTTTCACATTCCCAGTGGTCTCGTGTCACATGACAGAGCACCGAGCTTTAAGTTCATCCTAACGGTTCAAAGGGTAAAATTCACTGCAGCCCATCGCCACATTGTTATGAATCCCCTAAAGTCTGTCAGGTTGTAACGTGATACGGCTCTTAAAGCATTCATGGCCTGATCCACGGTTCTACCCGTGTTGCAGCGTCCTGTCGCTGCATGTCTATTGCAGGCTCAGCTGTTGATGGAATGCAAAGTTTGGCAGGGGCAGAAGGCTTCCTGACAGACTGGCATGGATGTGCTCGCATCAGACTGGAGCACAACAGAGAGCAGCTCCTGAGCATGTGGGCAGAAGGTTTCTTCAATCTGATATGATATTATTCAAGGAGTTCGGGATGGGAACACTTCATGTCGTTTGACAATCGATAGTCTGTGTAAAGCAGGAATAAATTATACAAAGTTAGCATCACTGCGGTCTGAGAATAGTACCACTCTGAAACTCTTGCCTATAGCGACTAATAAAAGCAAGAGTAAGTATATAGCATTAGGTCTTAAAGTCCTGAGAGCGTGTACTCTTGGTCCTAACTGGCAGGGTGTTTTCACACTGGCCCTTTTAAGGTGGATCAGTTGTGTTTTGGTGCTGTAAACGATACACACACTCGTATGCCCGCCAACACATCTGCACTGAGACCAGCCTGGTTTCAGTGGGACTCCGGTTACGGTTCCAGTGTAGTACAACAGCAACTGCATGCGCCTGGCTTTATCGCAAGTCCAAGATAAAAGAGACTCCTGTTGTCATTGTCACAGCTGAGAAAACATCAATCTGCACTCCCACTTTGTTGCACTGAGGTTTTTACCTTCTCACGTTCATCTTTTGACATACAAAGTGTACACCCACGGTTTGGACGAACTTTTTTAGTGTTTTGCCCAAGGACGCTAAAACAGATGGACAGGTGGAGGTGGGTATCGCACCTCCAAAACTGAGATGAGAAAATGATCATCTGAGCAACAGCCACCTCTAAAGCATGAGTACAGTAACTCACAGTAATTGGTGGGCACGTGAAGCTAATCGCAGTGCCTGAAGTTGTTGTGGTAGTAGTTTAGATGTGCTCAGTCCTGGTCAGAGGCAGGTGGGGGATTTTATTTCAGATGCAATTCTTTACCGACTTAATGAAATCCAGAAGATTAAAATACATAGATATAAATGGGGGAAAAATAAAAACAAGGGTTATAATATTATTCTTGTTTGATATATTTCGTCGAAATGAGATGAGATATCTGGGTTGGATTGTCTACGTTTCTTTTGAAGACGTGATAATATCAACATCGAAAAACTAAAAAAAAAAAAAAAGCTTTTTTGTTCAGAAAGTCCAGTTACTATCTACATACAGCAATACTCAAATTCTCAGTGCTGCTTTCATACAACAAAATCCCCAGCCACTTTGCTTCATTATTTGGTACCTGGTGAAGATTAGGAGTTCGACTTCAAAGAGCTAATTTGGGTCCGACGTGCTAAAAATAGAGCAGAGCGACACTGGGTCTACACAACACAGCAGGAACGGCCTTCGCTCGCCATTCTAATGACTTCATTTCGATGCAGTGGGAGCAGCGATGATGGATTCTGATGTCTCGCCGCCGCTTCTTGTGATGACTCAGTCGCCACGTCAGTTGAGGGCCGAAGCGTTCTGCTCGGAGACAGCCACCTGACTTTTTTAATGAGTTTTCAGAAAATGACATAATGACCTGCCATCTCCAGCGTGGTTGTTTTTTTTTTTTTATTTATTTATTTTTCCTTGAGCCGTCCCTCCTTGGCCCGCCTATGGAAATACTACCCATAGCTTCATGAATGTTTTCTGCCTCATTCAGTAGCCACTGCTGATAAAGTGCAAACTTGAAGGTTTTGACTTGATTTGTGTTTGTTTGAATAAGCAAAACACAACATCTCACTTAAAACATGTAAATCCTGCCTCCTATGATCGCGAGAGGACACCTGCAGGCATTGCTTTGTGTGTCAAACGTCTCAGCGGGGGTATGTGGAGGTGTAGGGATGACACCTTCAGGGTGTGCTGCTGTTCGTTTTACCCCGTGTTTACATGCGCCGCTGCAGAAAGCAACAGCTATGTCAGCCTGTCCTCCCACAGACCTTGTTTATAACTCTTAAATAACTGAAACATGCCCATACATGAAGTTGTTGGGAGAGATCTTGTAATCATCCTCCAGAGAGGTTTACCTTCTGTTACATATTCATCAAAATCAACTGGACATGGATCTTCAGCACACATATTAGACCATATGCACTTCTTTAATTACAACACCGTTCCTTGGCGTTAGCGTTGTCTCATTCCCCTACTTCAGTTTTGGGACTTGTATCGTCTCTGTGTGGAAGTTTGAATGTGGTCTTGTTCTGAATTATAGTTTATTAATGACTGTCCTTTTGCTTTAAACCTAAAGTGGGCAGGTGGGCCCATTTAGCCAACCGTCAGCCGGCATTCACTGCAGCTCCCTGTGACAATAAGGAAGGTGAACAAGATATTGAAGACGGATTGGATAGGTAGATGTTAATGAATTTGTTATTTTCAACCAAGCACCAACTCCCTGTAAATTGACGCCAGCCTCATTTCTTGTTTTGGCTGTTGCTGCTGCGCCAGTGGCAGATGACTCTTGTAAATAGATTGACCGTCAAGCAGATGTCACTTTGTCTAAATGGAGCGTGACAGCAGCCTGAAATCCTCCCGAGTCGCTGAATAATGTGGTTAACCATGGCATTTGACACTTTGGGTACAAATGTTTTTTCGACCAAGATTCCAAAGTTACACATCTGTCAAGAAATTGTTAAAAGCTAAACAGCTCGTCTTTAAATGTTGCGTGCTCTGTGTTTTTTGCCCTGAATTTCACACGCCCAGAAAAACAAATTTTAAACGGCAATAAAGAGTGAATGACTTTACTTTACTTTGAATGACTCTGATGCCCCTGCCTGTCTGTGGAAGCCTCTTTGCTTTTTTTTTTTTTTTTTTGGGATAATGCCCCTTGTGTTGTGTGTGCTCATCCTCCTCAGAGGGCCCTTCACAAGTTCTTATCACGTACTTGTTGGAGCGCAGGCCCTCAGAGACCCGCCGCAATCAGTCCAGAGCAGGAAGCCAACACGAGTGGGCTCCGCAGAGGCCATTACTCTCTACTTAACAATCATGACCCTATTCTTTCTTTCCTGTCATCCCTCCCGCTTCTTCCTCTTGTGCACCTCTCGCCTTTGTTGACATGACCTCACCGCCTTTGTTTTGGTTGTTCATCACATCTCTGCAGGAAAAAAAGTTGATTACAAAGATGCGTTTTCAGGTTTACGCGGGGGAATTCTTTCACATGTTTGCAGTTCCTGGAGGAACAGATTGTACTAATAATGTTTAAAAATGTGAACTTCAGAGTCAATCAGGAGGATTCGTCTAACATGAGATTTGTTTACGGAATGTTTGCAAGTGTTTCTGTGTTTGAATGCATCTTTAACAAGCACAGACGCCTCTACTTCTGTTTTGCAGTTTTAACATTATTAATGACAGATTTTTTTTTCACTGAATATATCTTGCGTTAAAGGCGTCAGCTAACTCTATACATTATATAATAGTGTCTTACAAAACATTTAGCTTTCTCTGAGTCTACAGTTTGCGTGCCTTGCATGGATTTAATTGTAGACGTGTGTACCTGAGTGATATATTTCTTATTTCGCTCCACATTCATGTTGCATGTATCCACAGTAGAAACCCCAGAGCTGAATGATGTCCCACAGAGTTGGTTAAGACGTTCTAGAGTTTCTATATATTTGCTTTGTAGTGGCTCAGCAGTGGTGGTTGATTTTGTTTACTTCTTCTAAGGTTTTTAAGGCTTTGGACTTCCGATCTGTTGCCACAAGTTGTGATTTAAAGTGTAAATGAAACTACTCACCGACTCCAGGATTTCCTCAGCACAGCTTGCAGCAGCTTGTGTCATGATTAGACCTGATAGGTATTGTCTGCAGCACTTCTCGGAGGCGTCTGGCACGTGCTGCTGCACATCTGGTGGAAACATGAGCATTGTCGAAGAAGGCCTGCGATGCACTCTTGAGTGGCACGCAACAGCTGCACCTGGTGGGAATTGGAGGTTACCTGCTACAGCCTCCGGTGGCAATCGTTCAGCCCTTTTTATTGGAAATAAACATTTGAATCACCAATCAACACAAACCAAGAACAGTTACTGCAACATCGTGATAATGACTTATTTAACACACACTGCCGTGTACTCTCCTGGCAATGCGTGGGGCAGTTAGGTCTGACTATGATAAGAGCTTGCCCGATTAGATAATGACTTCCTGTGGCCTTCCCCATGTGTGCATACCTAATCGGTCACTCAGTGTCGTATGGTCCCAGGTTGATTCTGCACCATTTTCTGGTGATTGGATATCCTGGGATGACGTCTTCCACTGACTCTGTGGGATCTGTCGCTCTGAATTATTATAATTATTTATTATTATTATACTCAAATAAATGGCATGGTCTACATTTTTACAAACATCATGTGTTGAATAAAATGGCATTGTTGCCACGTACAGCCATTTTCTTCACGCATATACCTCTCTATCAAGGATTGTTTGGATGAAGTCCTCGCCTGATCTGAGATTGTCAAAACTAGATATGAAAAGAAATTAATTATTTCTAGAATGTAAATCAGAGCTGGGGACTTGGCATCGCCATTATGTTGAAGACTCCTGCTTCTACATTGGGGAAAGTGGGCTTGTGTACCAGAGTTTTGACAAATCAATGTCAGATAGATGGTCTGCAGCGTTTCTTGAAGTCAATCTAGTTTCCAAAGAAAATAAAGTGCTTTGGTTATGTAACAATTGCAATAAATCAATATTCTCTGTCAAGTATTTTCAGAGATGTAAACATTCGTAATGTGTATTGTACCTGTCAATGTGTGGAGTATACATAAGATTGAAGTTGAGATTCCTTTAAGAAGGGTTATGCCATTTTGAATTGCAATGCCAGTAAGGCTGTTCCTAAGGACAGAAGCTGTGGGGGTGGTTGCTCTCCCCTGAGTATGATCACAGGAAGAGAAAGTGACCTCCTGCACCCTTTTCTCCATCCAGGAGGAGTCTTTCTGTAAAAGAAGTTTTTTTCTCGTTAGGTTTGAAATGCACATCACCACCATATAGCTTGTGTGGCTGATTATTAGTAGTTCATAACTGTGCAGAAAAAAAATTACTGTCAAAATATTTGTGGTTGGAGTGTTTTCACATACATTTTTCATCAGATGAGTCATCCTCCACTTCCCCCAATGGCTAAATATATGGAGGTTTGAAGTTTGGGATAAAGGCTCTAGCTGATGGTCTGTGAAATGCACATTCAGAGCAATTGATAACACAAAGTTCCAATCAAGCTTGAAGCAGACTCACACATATCCTATTTCAAAGTTCCGTATCAAACCTGTTTACGTAGCCCTTTATTAACGACACTCCGCCATACAACAAATAGAGCTCAAGCTGGCAAAGTTCAAAAGCTCCTCATTAGTTATTCTCTCAAATGTACCATCCTCATGATGTTTGGGCTCCTCCTGTTTTTAATCTGACTCCAGTAGACATGCATCAGTATTACAACCTTAAACTTTTTTATCCTCATTCGTTCCTTATACTTTCACTCATGAATAACTTGAACTTGTTATTTTCTGAGGTTTCTGAGCCCATCAATAATTGAGAATAAATATGTGAAATCTAGAATTACCGCTATCTCTCTGGACTCACAGTGATTGATGCGACCATGCTAACACCAAGTGCGGTACGCATGCATATGGGTGTAGAGATGTAGTTGTTTTGTTTTTACCCCATCTGGTGAACCCTGAAGGATTGAAAACTGTCATAGATATCTTGAAAAAAAGTTCCACCTGTTCTTTTGGGAGCATAGCGTTTCCTCTAGGATTTTT
>OMNM01010601.1:4428-14555 GCA_900302745.1 Parablennius parvicornis | reverse complement strand
GTTAATTGTATATATATATATATATATATATATATATATATACAATTATATATATCAAGACGGATGGCCGCCCTTCCAGAGTCTTGGTTCTGTCCTATGGTTTCTTCCTGAATTGGGAGTTTTTGACAACTTTTCTTCCTCATGAGGGAGTTTTTCCTGGCCACTGTTGCATTTTGCTTCTGCGTGCTTTAGAGGGGTTCAGTTGGGTTCTGTGTCTTCTCTTTGTGTTAAAGCACTTAGTAAATGTCTGGTGATGTGATGAAGCGCTTTGCAAATAAAAGTTGATAGATTGACTAATGGTAGCACCGGATGGTATTGCTCTGACCTCCAGTACCAATGTGAGGAACAATGTTATTTCTGACCAGAGTTTATCCATTAAACAAGTCTACTGGGCTCCTTAATGTCTCTAAAATTAGGAACATATGGGCTCAGGGTGATGCTGAGAAGTTAATCCATGCACGGGCTACTTCTAGACATCACTATTAGGATTCTCTGAAATAACTTTTTACTCTTCATTCTCGAACAATCTCACGTTGATACAAAATGCTGCAGCCAGAGTAATGACAGGCTCATTTTCTAATGAAGTTGCTGCAGGTTTAGACTGCTGGTAGTTTTTGTTGTTGTTGTTGTTTTTTACAGCACTAAGCTTCTCTTTTTTGTCTCCCTCTATACATTCATATGTCACCATTACCTGTCAATAAAATTCAGTCTTTGATGGTGCAACTCCATCAAGGCTGCAGCAAGTCGATGAACTTGATTAACTTGCTGTCTGGTGTTAACTTGTCTATTTGCTTGTTGTCTTTAAAATGGACTTGCTCTGTATAGGTAATGGCTGTGTTGTAAATGGCTCTGTTTAAATACAATTTAATTTAGCTGGGTCATTTATACAGAATCACAAAGATGTCTAAAGTGAAATATTTGTAAGCATTACAAAAAAAATGGTTTAAAGGTATTTGGATACCAAAGTTGTAATGTCTTTACAACTTTGCAGATGTAAAGACATAAACGTACCAATGAAATATAATGATTTAGGCATGTAGACATATTTTCAGGTGAGAGAGGGTTGAGCCTCATATATATGTGGACATATACCATCACATTCAAGAGATTTTGATAATGGAAGCCCTGATCTGACAGTGTTTTTGTCTTCTTGGTCTCCTGTGCTTTTTCACATGTGCCCGTATTCTGTAGGTAGATCACCTGATGAAGTGATACTTTTATTCAGAGGCTGTATGTGTGTGTGTGTGTGTGTGAGAGAGAGAGAGAGACAGACAGAGCGTGATGTGATGGAGACAGTCATGGGAGTGTCCCTATTGACAGCTCACGCACACACACGCACACACACACCAACCAACCAACCAACCAGTTAGCTTAGCCGGCTAGCTGCAGCAGCACACTCGCCGGGAAATTCCCCTCAATTGTGAACCCTAACACCCGGCCCCCCGCAGATACCCGCCATGGATGTGAATAACGTCTTAACGCAGCTCGACACGGCGGACGAGGAGGGGACGGAGGAGCTGCTGCGGAGGTTTAATCGGGAGGTGAGTCGCTGCTTCGCTCGCTTCTCAACCAAAACAAACCGCCATGCTAGCGTTAGCCAGCAGGCTACACAGCGAGCTTGGCGTGAATTTAAGCACTCGAAGGAGCCGAAAAGGAGCTCACATTGTGGCCATGTCATGTTGTCAGACGCTGTGGTATTACACATGTCCTAATAATCTCTGAATGAAACCGACTGGGCCACTGTAACGTTGTTAATGCTGCTGATGTGGAGCGGATCGTGCTAATGCTTGCTCTGCACCTTCTCTGCTGCATTCATTCAAAACGTAAACTTTATTGTAACTTTGAGGCAATGTGAAAACAAAAAGAGTGTGTTTGTGTGCAGTGGTGTTTGTTGGGTCTCAGTGCTCTGGTGCTCACGGTGAGCATCCTCTCTGTTTGCAGAACACCCACACCTTTACTTTTGAGCAGAAGGAAGAAGCCCTGCGGAGTGTGAGTCCTTCCTCCTCTTCCTCCTCATCACCAGGCTACTCACACATGATCAACTCAGCCCTCCTGGGCCATAAGCGCTATCTATTCTCCACTTTGTGTCCTTTCAGAAGCTGTGCCAGAGTGTGCTGATGGTCCTGGGGAGGCAGGTACAGGCCAGTTGTCAGAAGACATGTCTGGAAACTCTTCGCATCCTGTCCAGAGACAAGCGCGTCCTGGCCCCTGTAGCCACAAAGGAGGGCATGCTCATCCTGGGACGGATGGCGGGGCTGCAGGTCGGTGATGAGGGAGGAGATAACCGGAGGAGCTTTCAGGGACAGACACAATCAGAGGAGGAGGAAGAGGAGGTGAGGGTGGTGGTGGAGGCCTTGAAGTGCCTGTGCAACGTGGTGTACAACAGCCCCGCGGCCCAGCAGGTCAGTGTGGACGTACAGCTGGCCCACGGTCTGTGTTCCAGCCTGCGCAGTGCCCGAACATGGCGCCACGAGGTGGGCCTGTTCACACTACGCCTCCTCTTCCTGCTGTCTGCCCTCCGGTCTGACGTGAGGGGCGTCCTGAGGAGAGAGTGGCATGCTGTGAGACTGCTGACGGAGGTGCTGGAGCACACTCTGGACGTACGTTGGGTCGGCCCCTATGAGACCGCCTGTCCGGATCCACAGGAGCTGCCCCAGCCTGCAGAGGACAATGAGCGAGCAAAGGAGGCACTGAAAGTCTTGTTCAATCTGACGTTGTCTGAAGCTGGTGGTGAGGTGAGCAAGAGTGTGTACGTCACTAAACGTCACGTCTGATCCTCAAATTATACCTGTCATCCACCACTGATCTGCTGTTCGGATGACACTTAGAGTGTGAAGTCATTTACTCAGTCTGAGTGGAAAAATACAATCACTGTAATTATTTTGAATACTTACAAAACTGCTCCACTCTTTTTTTTTTTTTTGCACTATTGCTGCAAAGGCCACCTCCATCATGGTGTAAGTTGTAGGGACACTTCCTTTAGTATTTAGCCTGAGGTTTGTCCCTTCTAGGGCTGCACAATATATCACTAATGTTTTGTTTTTTTAATCACAATATCAACTTGCATAAAATACTTATAATAAAAGACTGATTCAAGTCAGATAACTTATGTTTCCATGCACTGTGCATTTATGGGCTGCAAATTCAAAATGACGAAATTCAATTTATGAAAGAAGAGACTAACTAAGAAATATAAAAACTGTCATTGATTAGCAACCTAAACTGTAGAATAGCTGATGGCCACAAGCCGGATTTCAGACACCCGAAAATCGAAAAAGAAAAGTAATCAAACTGCTCAACTTGTGAAACTTTGCTGGTGGGAACTACTTCTACGAACCCGGCTTATCATACCCAGGAAATCTCTCTGTTACCGTGTTTGACTAACCCAGACATTCATGATCCCGTTGAGCTTTAACACGAAGCAGATTATCAACTCAGTATTTCAACACAGGGTTTTCCAGCCATGATCAGTGCGCATTCACATAAAAAGGGAGGTGTTTGGAGCGTCTGATCAAACCGTGCAGAGCAGCTTCCGTAATGGAGCAGCAGATGATTATTCTCCAAAAATATGAAGAATTCAAAGACTTCATCCAGATCAAAAGCAACACTGTTGTTGCAGCAAAAGCCAGGAAGGAATGCTGCAGAAAATTGTTAATGCGTAACTTTAGATTATACAATAGTAATTAATTGGACAATATAAACGAACGGGCACAGGACTCTGAACACTCAATTTCACTTCATAACAGCACAATCATGTCAGGCAGAGCCTTTAGCTTATATTTTCCATTAGTTCTTTTGAGGAATATTTATTCCTCACCGCAACAGCATTATTTTTTTTTATTGAGTTACCCTAAACAGACTTGGTAAGAAGTTAAAAACAAAAAAAAAAAATACAAAGACATCAAAGCACTGATGCAGGGACGGAGCTTTATTTTATTATGTCAAAAGATTGCATCTATCCTTAAAAACCCTTTCTCTCCTAAGTGCTCCTCTCATGATCCGTGCAACTTTCAGGATCTTCTAAGGATGGGCTGGTCATTTTATAAGAGAGCTGATTGGTCAGGAGGCGGTGCTTTTATACTTGATCTCTCATCCAGAATATAACCTGCTCCGGAGCAGGTCAGCGCTCCAGCGTAAGTTACCATGGAAAGTAACTTCAATTCAATTCAACTTTCTTTATATAGCACCAAATACAACACAGTCTTTTCTATGTGCCTTATACAGAGACAAACCCAGCAATAACAAAACAAGCAGGACTCAATCAGAGTTGTGTAATCAATAGAAAAAGCCACAAATCCTAGAGCAGAACAATATTAACATAATCTACCTAAATGCCTGCATTTATCACAGATTATAAAATTATTCCATTGATCAACAACACTATTGCATTCTTATCTGATATCGTGCAGCCCTAGTCTCTCATCCTCTCCTTAGATATCCAAAGTCTTCCACCTCGGGTTTCACCCCATGCTGTCTGTGCCTCTTTAGATAGATTTTATTTCTGATGAGCTTTATCTTTCTGTCCTGCAGCTGCTCTGTAAAAATGGTGTTTGTGCTTTACAGGAGGATGACCACCAGTTCCGGTTGATCGCTGGCCTCTTGCGTCACCTGCTAATGTTGAAGACTGAGACGGAGGAAAAAACAGAGGAAACACAAAGGTGGGAACTAGTTCCTCAACACTCTTCGTATATTTTTTGCCAAAACAATCTTTTTTTCTCCCCGTCATTCTTTTTTTTTTTTTTTTTTGCCCCATCTACATGGCACCTTAAAAATTACTCAAAATGACTTAGTACATATGCCAAGTTTTTAGGTGGCGCTCTAGCTGTCACAGAAACACACAAAAGACATAGACGAAGACACAGAGCAAGCAAAAATCCTTGTATTCAAGGAATCTAACATCTTACCTTATTAAACCAAATGGCATTAATAGCTGATGCGGCTAGATCTGGAGCATGTAATCTGCCATTATTGTTATTGTTAAGTTATGTCACAGTGGGGGTGGTGGAGAGGGTGGTATCCACCCTGGAACCTGTTTTGTGGATGATCGGTCAGAGACGAGGCGGATACATGAAACGGCGTTGTTGTGTGGAAGCAGCCTGAGACTGCTTCCGTTGGATTCAATCTGGAAAATGTTGTAAAATCATGTTTAGAGTCACTCCCATGACGCCTCTGTGCCCTGTTATACTGAGTGAGTCTCGTGTGACTTACCCTCAAATGTTATTTGCACCTGATTAGCATTGAGTGCGCCGCCCTCTGTGAGTGTATGTAGGCCCACCAGAACACAACCGGGAAACTCGGGGAAAAAAATTTTTGGCCCCGACTATTTCTGACGGGTTCTCTATGCTCTGTGAGATGATTCACTCGCTAAACTCTCACGGCTGCCTCGTTGCAACAGCCGTATCTTCTTCTTATGGTAATTGAATGCAAGAATGCCAAGAATTTGTGGCTGTAGCCTGAAATTTAAACAGTGTCGTGTAAAAGTGACTGATGAAGCTGTTGAGCGGTGAGACTGGTGAATGACCCTGGGAGACTGACCCACTGACACACCGCTCTTGTACAGCACCTTGGTCCACTGCGGTGTTTTTAAAATTTATAGATTAAATGGTTTGCTTACTTGCTTGTTTGGTGGGGAAAAAAAGCAACTTTCCATAAAGGAGAACGTTAGTTAGAAAAGTAAATTAATGCAATGTGTAAAACACAAACTGAGTTCATTTTTATTTACTGGAGTGTAGCCTTCAAACCGAGTTAGCACTCAAAGTTAACGGGAATGTTTATAGTAGGGTGGTCCGTTTGATTTCAAACAAAGAATACATGGCCTTGTATCAAGATCATTAAATGATACTCAAAGGTTACTGGTAATCCTTATATATTAAAAGTATACCGCCTACGTAGAAATGTCAGTGATTTAGACAGGCTTCTCAGAGTTACTCAACATGATTTATTATGCCTAAAAAAGCCTCTCCTCGATTTATCAGTGGTACAAAGATAACTTAAAAAGAAATAATACAAAAAAAATGTCTGTGCAGAAAAGAGGACACATCCATGTCTTGCTTATTCTGTCCAGTTAGGCCATAAAAAGAATTGTCTTCTTCATATTGACAAAACTTCTGGAGTCTTCAGGAATCATTGTGTGTTGCACCATCAACTTTGTCTTGGTTTTCTGCAGAATGCCCTTTGACCCACAGCTGGGATTCAAACCCAGATTCCCCACGCTCAAAGTTGAGCCTCATCGTCTCGCTCTCTGAAACGTCCTCGGACCTGAAATCATTTCAATTGTAGAAACTGCCGAATTCACCCGGAGAAATATTACTGAATCTGTTTTGCTCTTTTGCTTCAGCCACGCCGTCAATCTGCTTAACAACCTGCCCGTGTCCTGTCTGGATGTGTTGATCGACGTACCGGTCCAGGGAGGACAGGAAAACTATGGCGGAAAAAACATGGATGCTGTCCAGGTGTTAATAGACTTCATGGAAAAAAGAATTGACAAGGTAAAGCTCATCCTGCAGGGTGCTTGTAGAGGTTGTGTGTATAAACTCAATATCAATATATTGCAATGTATGAGTGGAGACAAATATATGATGAGAACGTTTTGTGAATAGGTACTATGCAGGGCTCTCACAGGTAGTTTGTAACATTCATGTGTGTCAGGGTGTGTTGTTAAAGATTTGCCTGGATTTCTTCCACATCGGCTTCAGAACGTATCACAGACAGCTGTTGGAGTTACGGGGCTTCATCAGCGGCTGCCTCTTTCTGCATATTGATCACTTTCATATCGACTGTTATTATAACCTGTGTGTGATAGTTATTGCAGTATGGTGTGTTTGTGTCTCTCTCTCTCTCCAAGCAGGGCTCCAACTACAAAGAGGGTTTGACTCCGGTACTCAGCCTCCTGACTAAAGGATCCAGACACCACAGAGAGATCCGCAGATACATCAAAGCCCAGGTAATACACTCGATGAAACGAAAATCGGGTCAAAATGATTTATTTTTGTTATCCAAACTTCATTCATGTGTAATCAAGTTGGTCATATTATCAGCAGAATGTGTTACAATTGGAAGACTACTGAGGAAGTACGATCTTTACTTTATTAGGAGGAAACACAGGAGGCTGTGTTTAAACTTATGAACACATAAAAAGAAAAAGGAGTAATTCCTAATCCTTAAAATAAACTAAAACAATATAAAATGTTTCACCTGACAGCACAGATTTAGTTGAAGGAATGAATGAACAAATGATGTGGTAAATGTTAATAAGTCCGTGTTTTCTCAGGTTCTGCCTCCTCTGAAAGACGTGAAGATCAGACCAGAAATCGGCACCACCACCAGAAACAAGCTGGTCCGCCTTATGACACATGTTGATATGGGCGTGAAGCAGATGGCTGCAGAGTTTCTCTTCGTCCTCTGCAAAGAAAGCGGTGAGTGGAGATGACACGTGTGTTGTACGACTCGGCACTTCCTCAAACATTAGCGTGTAACACCTGACTCTCTTCGTGTCCTGGTCTGTTAGTGGACAACCTGTTGAAATACACCGGATACGGAAACGCTGCCGGGCTCCTCGTGGCTCGAGGACTTCTGGCGGGAGGCAGAGGAGAGACTCAGTACTCTGAGGATGAAGATTCCGACACAGAGGAGTACAAATCTGCCAAACCTTTGTTAGTGCTGTGCACAAATCTCCCGACTGAAGCTCTGGCAATCATTGGCAGCTTGTTTAAATGAGCGGTTGTACTTTGATGATGTAGGAGTCAGTCCAGAGCTGAAAGTTGAGCTTTTCCCTGCGTTTTTCCAGCATCAACCCAATCACGGGTCACGTGGAGGAGCCCATGCCGAACCCCATCGAGGAGATGACCGAGGAGCAGAAGGAGTACGAAGCCCAGAAACTTGTCAATATGTTCGACAAGTTGTCCAGGTAACACACTGAAGTTAAAAGCATCTCTGTTGCAGACGGTGAAGTGTCTTGACTAAACATGATGAGAAGCAGGTACATTAATCGAGCAACATAAGAGGAAGCCTGCAGACATTCATTCAGACAAACCTAAATAAAAGTATAATATTAAATCCGAAAAAAGAAAAAAACTAAACACGATAAGTATTCTTGAAACGAATGTAAATCTAGTTTCCATTCTCATGTTTCAAGAGAACTGATTTCTATCCATGCGGGGTGTCCCACATTTTAATAAACCTCCTTTATAAGAGAGATTATTTTCAGCCGTTTCTTACACCATCCAAAATAGGAGTTTCTGGACTTTTGAGCTGCGGCTTCATGCAATACTGTGAGTCTAGCTTGAACTGGTGATTGATATGATGCAGGTAGTTGCATTGCAAGCACCAAATAAACCATTTTACCCAACTAAACCTTTAACACTGATCAAATCAAACAGTGTGCAGGAACCAGGAGTTCAGTTAACTGCTACTTTATCCTGACTACAAGTGTTCCTACTCTTTCTATGCCTTGTACAACTTTGCCACAAACTCGCCTGTGAATATAAGCAAGGTCTTTGTTAGACGGTAATTAGACATTGTTGTAATCTGATACCAAGTAAAACCACTACTGAAATGGAGTTATTTCAAAGGACTCGGCATGTAATGAGTTGTTTTCTTTAATTGATACAGAAAGTATTTCACAAATAGTGTTCTGGTTTGAAGGGCAGGGTTAGCCCTTCAGTGCTTCTGCATTTTAAACAGTTGTAGTTTCTAATTAGTAGATAATCGTTGATATTTCTGTGGCTAAAGCTCCTAAATAGTTTGGGAAGGATCTAGTTTTAGTTGCAGTTTTTAATGTGGTCTGAAGATGGCTGACATTAAATATGCGCTATGTGAATAATGAGTGTCTGTATTATTTTTCTACATTCAACATCATCACATCAACCAACTTACGTTAACTTTGCGACAATGTGATGAACTTTTTCTGTTGCTTCACCTGCTCGAATTATTCATATTTAATTTAGTGTGTTGAGTTGAGGGTCCAGCTGTGTTTGTGTTGACCTTTTGTTAGTGAGCAGAGGCCAGCGTTAGTTTGCACAAAGGTAACAGCACGCGCTCGCTGCCTGCCAACCGGTTCATCATAGGAAGAATCTCTTGCCGTTGGGATGCGGCTTCAATTAGGCCCAGACTTCCTGCATGCTGCAGCATTCAGCTCCAGTAAATGGGAGCTGCCGGCACGCCGCTGCAGCATCGTTACCTCTGCTCCGTTAATTATCACCTAATTGGCACACAGTCGACTTGTTGGTTTTGGCCCCTTTTATGTGCCGCATTCAGGTTTTTAATAACACGTCCTGACTTTATTCTTCTCATAGTTGAGGGGCCGGTCATTGACTGAGACAGAGGCTCAGCTAGACAAAGCAATTTGGGTGGAACGTGGATGAGGACGAAGAGACACGGCTGGATAAATGTGCAGACGTAAGAAAGCCGACCAAGTCATTGTTGGGCTGGAGGGCGCGTTGAGCTGTAATGAGGCACGTGCGCCCAGAAGAGGAAGATTCCTCTTTCGAGGCTCCTCCGTCTTTCTTCTCGGTGAGAGAGACGCGGCGATGACAAGAGAGGTGCTTCTTCTAAGGAGATCGGTCAGAGCTCTGCAAGAATGTCCCCCCTCTAACTGTTAAACCGCTCCTCCAATTAGCACATATTCTGCACCCCCCACCCCTTTACACCTGCCAGACCTTGAGTCCCCCGTCACTGCTGAACGGGAGAGTTTTCATGCTCTAATTAGGAGAGAATTTTGTTACAGGTCTTTGTTTGTTGCTTCCATTTTACCTGGTCTGACCTGACATATATGAGGATGTGGACTGATGCAGCCTCACTGTAGCGGCGGTGAAATGTTGACAGGATTCACGATCCCTCAAGATTTCCCCTTGTTTTAAAGGAAATTGACCTATAGTGTTTTCTGGACAAATGACGTCTAATTCCAGGCATCAGCAGGAACTACTTGGCCACTTGTGTTTTCAATCTCTCGAAAAGATGTAAATGGGTCCTTTTTAAATCTTTGATGGATGATTCTCGGATGAATCATCTGTGAGGGTGCGGTGACACAGTGCAGGTATAATTGGATTAGGGTGAAGGGGCAGCCGGGGCTTTGAGGAGATTAGTCTGAGCACTGATCCTGTAATTAAACTGCCACAGGGGTGGGGGGT
>OMNM01010595.1:4141-14712 GCA_900302745.1 Parablennius parvicornis | reverse complement strand
CACACGCGCGCGCACACTCACACACACACACACACACACACACACACACACACACACACACACACACACACACACACGCTGCGAGCGCCTTTCTAAAAAAGAGATATGCAACAGTAGCTCCAGCCGCCCAGGCTTATTCCTCTTGTGTATTACCACAACATTTGAGTCACAGCAGCCGTTTTTCTCTTGAAAAATGAATAACCACTGATACTAAAGAAAGTCTCCAAAATAATCAGGAATAAAAGTATTTAAAAGCGGTTTTATTATTTTTGAACTATTCTATGATTGACTGTCCTGTATGCTCATCTGTTCTGAAAATGGCATATCTTTGTACAGTTTTTACATGAACCTACATTTTGAAAGGTTTTTTTTTTTTTTTTTACTTAACTTAAAATCAATCTGAAATTATTGATATCATTGATCAATGATCTTCAAGACCAAACAAGTGCAGCTGGTGGACCACATGCAGCCCTTTTACCAGGGGTGTCAAACATATTTTAGTTCAGGATCCATAAAACAGAATTTCATCCTGACTGGGCCAGACCTGTAAAATGGTGCCACATTATCCTTTAAATTTAAACTTTTAAAGTTTTTATTTGTTGTAGCTCAGTGAATACATGATGGAAATGTCTATATTTTAACAAAATCAAATAAGTTTTGTTCATGTCTTTACAAAGTCACCCTGACGGCATAGCTTTGAGTTTAATGTTAGGTTTTTATATTTCATGGCAGCATAATCAATATCTCAGTTCAGGTCTCAGTGTTGCGTTGTATCCGCAACTGTAAAGAAATATTCACAATATATATTTTTTAAACTTAATGTTTTCTTTGAAATGTTTATAATTTGTCTGGTAGGTTGGCCGGATTGGAGCCTCTTGCAGGTCTGTTATGGACCACGGGCCTTATGTTTGACACTCATGACCTGTACCTTGCTGTTCATGTGTGCAGCCTCCACTTGGGTCTCAAAATGTAAACCTTAGTTGTCAGTGTTTCTGCCATTGCCATGTAAATGTGAAACCTTTCTGAAACGAAAACGATAAAAAATAATGTTTTAACTTGAAACGTTGTGTAAACTGAGCCTGAATCTATTTGTAAGCTTGAAGACATCGTAATGGAACCCACAAGTGTTTCAGTTTTCAAGTCCCACAAAGGACAGAAATACACGATTTTATATGCTCTCATGCACGCAGTCACCTTTTAATTTTAACATGTCATGTTGGAATAAATATGCAAACTCAGCAAAGACCACTGTTCCAAGTCCCGTCATTAAAAAAAAAACAGTTTAAAAAGAAAATATGATTTTTTTGATTCTGGTGCCTTTTATTGTTTGGATTGGAATTCAAGACTGATTGACATTTTCTCACCATGGCAGGTAGGGTGGATTACATTCATAAATAACATGTGTGTAGGTGTGTACAAAACATGCACCAGCATACGTCTTATTTTCATTGTGTGAGATGCCAGTGTTAACCACGGTTCCACTGTCCCGCCCCCAACATTGAACATATTTCTTTGAATTCATAGACAATACAGAGAAAAGAAGACACAGGAAGGAAATATCATGAAGAGGTGCAAAAGCAGGTTAAAGCAGGTCGAATCCTTCGCACAAACAGAGGAAGAGTCTCAGGCGATTAAACTATTAATAGCTTCAGATTATTGCTTTGTGTTGCTAAATGACCTTCTGGGGAGTCAGAGAACCACCAACTGTGTTATTTGTTATAAAACAGGACTCCCTGCTCTGCAACATGTGTGTGTAATAGTGAACAATCTCTTGTGATATTCGACCAGTCTTGAAACTTCAGTCAGTTAATTGGGTACTTCATTACATTTAATACAAAGGCATCTTTAAAACCTGATGATAGGTCCTTTTAAAATGAGAATGAAGCCTTTGACACCACGTCTTACACCACGCAGGCAAAAGAGACCTGGCTGGTCTTAATGGGATCAGGCGCCATACTGTGTGCCACAGGTGTTCGAACCTGCAGGAGCTGATTGTTCCTGAAACCGCAGGCCATCTCTCCTCACAAACAACCATGACAGCAACAACAAAGGATCCACACATTCAGGAGGCAAAACCATAAACGCTACTCGTTAAAATGGCCAACATTTAACATTTGGTCTCTGACACTCCAGGAAACTGACTCTTTTAAGTCTTTTCAGAAAAGTCCATGTTTTTATTTTCTGTATAGGGTCAGAGGTTGCAGGAGCTACTGGTAGTTCAACATGCTAACGACATGTTTCTGCCGTTGCTGTGTAAATGGACATCGTTTTCCAGAACGTTGCTGTGCAAACGTGAATCTTTTCTGAAAAGAAAATGCTAAATCGATGAAACGATAATGTTATAACATTATCATGTAAACGGGGCCTTGTTTCAGGTATGATAGCAGACCAAAGGATACAAGAGAGATTTATGAACATTATGAATATGCAGTATATACATTCATCTACTGCATATTCCCATTCTACAAAATATCCCAATTCATTTTGTAGAAAAGAAAACATTTGCAAACATTCTCTCAATCTGACATTTATGAAGCCTTTGGTGATGGAAGCTGCTTCAAAAGTCATTCTTTGTCTTTGGTTTACAGATTTGCTCCACAACACTATTGTACTACAATGAATTTGAATGTGCATAAAGTTGGCTGCCTTTTTTTCGCTCTCACAGATGAATTCTGCCCTGATGGTCATTTATTTGGTGTCATTGTTTTATGCACAAGATGCTAAGAAATATGGTATTAACGAAACACTATAACCTTTAATAGGGGACTTGAAAATACTTGAAACTGATAAGGTTCCTGGTTCATTTGTTGAACATGTCCACTTGTGCAGAATATAAGAGCTAACTTGGGTACGCGTACCTTTCTTGGGTTCTTTGAGTCATTTAATGCAAAATATTCCTGTTGATTTTGCTTAATTGGTAAATGTTCAGCACATTGGATTTTTGTTCTCTTTGGATGACCCAAGTTTCACTTTAAGGTCATTTGACTTGAACGAAACAACACTATGCCAGTTTGATAGATGATCCAGCATTAATGTCTTCTTTTTGTATTTCTGTTGATGATGCTGTTGACAGCCTGCATGGCATTTTGGAAGGAGTTGGTCAATATAAGGTCAAACATCTTTTTGAAAATTTAAATGAACATTTCATCTCTAAAGAAAACATGTTAAACCATATATATGCTTTTAACGATGGCTATTTGGAAAGTAAAATCAAGCAGACACATATTGACCTTGACTGTGGGGGATTTGGATTAAGGATTAAATACCTAACAAGCAATGTGTTTACTCACAAACATACCTTTGATATTTGATGACCTGGTACGCAGTGGCAATTGCTGGACATTATAAACATTGTGGTTTTTATACTAAAAACTGTTAGTGTATGTTACTGTTTTATAAAACTTAAGCTGCGCTGTTATAACCTTGAAAGTGGTTTGAATTTTCAACAATTCTCTTGCTTTAAATAAATAATCAGTTGTAAGCTACATGTCGCAGCAGTCCTTATCACACAGAACATATGAATAATATAGAATTGTTAACTCAAAAAGGGGTAAAGGGGTTTAAAATAAATTATTGATGGAGAAAATTCATGTATGTCCAGGGAGAGCAAGCAAACTCCACGCAGTAACATCGTGCCCTTGAATGAAACCGGGTGACTCTCAGTGTGAAGCTGCAGTGCTAACCGCTACACCAAAGACTTCTGGAGTCAATGTAATTAAACTCTGCATCCACAGTGCATGCTACATTTTGCCAGGCTGTGTAAAGTTTGATTATCCTCGCTGGCACTTCAGTGTTGCAGCTGCAGCAGCGTGCATGTTGAAAAGCCCTTCCGACTGGTGCAGTCTCAGGGGTCAGACTCTGAAAACATCCTCCTCTTTGTGCATGTCATACCCCCAATTCTGACTACGACTTTATTGAATTCTCCAGGATCTTCCCTCAGGCACTTATGTTCTTGTGAGAAATGCAAGAAGACAAACTGTTACAACACCAAACACTCACTTCAGGGTCACTTGTGGAATCATCCCATGGAGTGAATAGCATACACTGTACCATCTTGCATATTTCATGACAGCCTTATCTACGAGGGCACCGAACAACAAAAACACGGGGTAGAAATCAGTGCAGCTCTTACATTTTTTTTTTTAGCTGCTTTTGTGATTTAATTGCATTATGAGTTCAGAGCTTTTTGAAATGTGCATAGAAGATGTGCCACACTGTTATATTACACAAACCACCCATTGTGATACAGCTTGAATGACTGTGAACTCACAGAAGGACACGTTTGGAGAAAGGCCAGACACTTTATTCGTGGGTGTATGCTTGCTCAGGGACACGCCACAACATTATGACCACTGACAGGTGGAGGGAATTAGACAAATGAGCGTTTCATCCTCAAAGTTGTCGCTTCAGAAATATAAGAACAGGTATTTTAGGGTCGATTTCCAAAAGTACAGCTCTTATGAGATGTTCTTGTTCCTATAAAAAGTGGCGAATGTCAGGGTTAATGATGCTCTAAAGAGGGATGAAGACTGGTCCAACTCTGTCCCGATCCTTTACAGACAAGCTACTGGAACTCACATTTCTGCACAAGTCTAAAAGAAAGATGTCACAATACAGTGCATCTTCGTTTTTTGCGGCCATGATGGGAAATCAGGGATTTACACAATATTAGGCTGGTGGCCATGATGTTATGGCTGATCGCTGTATGTCATTTTATTCTATCTGCCAGTTTGTGTGCAGCTTCAAAACATGCACCTGAACCGAGTGAAGTGCCCTGGAGATGAATTTGCAGAGAGGACACGCCGGATGATAAAAATACCAAAGAAGGAGGAAGGAGGGGGAGATAGAGAGGAAAAAATATTACATTTTAACATCCGGAAAATGAAGCTCAAAAATGACCACAGAATTGAATCAGTTCCTTTGTGAAGCAGCCTCAACAAAAACTACATCCTGTTCTTCCCAAACTGCTTTTCATGGCACAGATGCTATTAAGTAGCTGCTTGTATCCGTGCCAGCGTACAAAGACGTATAATCTGGCGTAAGTAGTATAAAGTGCAAATGCCTGGGAAATGGAAATGGAAGTATTATAGTGTGATGAGTTGTCTTTCATCCCCCTTGCATCATGTTGTGGGAATCATTGAGGTTATTGCACTGTAGAGGCCCCCCCAGTCACCCAATAGAAATGGAAACTTTGTGTTCAGTACCGAGGATGCGTTCACCGTCGTCTGAGACTCCGGGGCTTTCCGAGCTTGGGAATCAGAAAAGTGACACACGTTGAAGTTTGAAGCAGCTCTTAGAAACAAAAAAACTTCTGTATCACCTGAAGGTGGCGTGGTGCTGCTCTGGTCAGAGGGCCTTCTGCAAGGAGTTTGCGTGTTCTCACTGTGCTTGGTTTTCTTCAGGTAATGGATGGGGTGGCGGGCAATGTTGCCAGATTGGGTGGGTTTCCAAACTGTTCATGTTACCTTTGTTTATTTAGTGCAGTTGTTTTTTTCTTTAATATATATATAATAGTTTCATGTTTTTAACATGAGTTTCTACAGAGGTGCAGATTTGGCTGGTTTTTTGTTGCATTTGGGCTGGAAAAGGTGAGTGAGACCTGGCAACCCTGGTTGGGAGCTGATAGGTTTGTTCCATAATTAAATGTAAACCAATTCCTATTTCATTATGCTCTATTCATTTATATTTTTTAAGTTGTCTTTACATTGAGATTGCAGTAAATGTTGGTAATAATTGTTCCGATTTGGAAAAATATAGACTTTTTCCAAACGCATCCTCGTCCGGCACACTCAGTATGAATTGTTTGGCAAAAAAGTGTTGGCTTTATAATTAATATGGTATTTAACGATGAATGGAAGTTGCCATGTTTAATTAGTGACTTCCTTAAAGTCTGCGGAGATCCATCAGTAATATTACACATAACTATTTAGTTACTAAATGCTTTTTTTTTTTTTTATACACAGGTCTCAAATATTGTTCCACTTACAGTTTTGCACTAAAGCTTCAATTATAATTTTATTTGCTCCATTACACAAGTTCAGTGATTAAAATTAGTCTGTTGAATAATAACACTTAGCTTATTTCTTCTTTTTTAATTAATTTTTTTTAATTGGGATTTCTTCCAGAAAAAAAAAAAAAGTAGATTCTGGACTGCAGATGCCCAGATTTCTCCTGCTATTTGCGGTGAGAAGCGGGTTAATTGGGGACTCAGGCGTGAATGTGTGTTTGGTCGTCTCTCTGTGGTTTGGGTCCGGAGATGAGTTGGAAACATGTGCAGGGTGGACGCCATCTTTAGCCTCATGTCAGTCGGGACCGGCTCCAGCTCCGCTCTGACCCGCCGGCTGGCTGCCTGTCATCCAAGTGTGGGTTGCATGGATCAGAGTCTACCCCGGCACATTCACAGTTACCAGCTGCCCAAACAAGAGCGCGTCTGGATTAGATGTATAAACTTCAGGAGAAACTCTGGGAGAATTTGCAAACACCTCACAATCTAAGATTAGGGATGAACCAATACCACTTCTTTAAAGGATGAGTGAAAACCTTTAGTTACTTGCATGATTTATGGACTGCACAGCGGTCTAGTGGTTTGCCCTTTTACCAAATACCAAGCAGACTTCCTCTTGACTTGGACTTTGTGGAGTTTGCATGTTCTGAAATGTACGTAGATATGAATGTGACCGTTTGTCCAGTCCAGGATGGAAACAGACACAGAGATGGAACAAAGAAGATGAACAGATGGGTAATCATGATCTATACTTTGTTTAGAGAGATTGATTTTTTTTATATCAAGTTTAAAAACTCTATTTCAGTATCTGGATGCAAATATAGTGACAGAATCTGATCAATCAGATTAATATCAATATTTAAAAAAAAAAAAAAGCTCCCAGGCACTAAGAGGGGGACCGAACAACAACAAAATGTGGATGAAAACTTGCTATTGTAAGAATTTACAACTTCCAAATTGGAAATTCTCACATTGAAGCCAAAATAACAATCTGATAAATGATGAAACCTTACCCAAATAAACGGGCCATTAAAATAATGCTTGAAAGGTTATTATCTTCTACACAGGTGAACATTTTGCTATTCTCATGAGCAGGTAGAATAATTATGTGATAGAATATTGAAGTTTAACTTTTTCAACAAGATTATTTTATGACGCACTCTATAATCAAAAAGACAAATATATACAATTTGTCATATATGTAAATAAATAATAAGTAGACAGATTTTTTTTTAGAGAACAAATGGATTTGATGGCAGTTTACTTGCTGAAAGTCTTTGAATACAATGTGAAACCATCCCACCCTGAAGCATTTCGTCATTGTTCATGTCTTTTTGGATATTCAGAAAAATGTTTTAATGAGCCATCTTCAGCGTCAAAATGATTTAACTTCAGGGTCCACATACAGCAGTTTCATCCCGACAGAACCGGACCAGGAAAATAATGCCAGAATAACCTTTAAATTTAAAGTTTTTTTTAATTGTTGTGGCAGAGTATACATCATCAAAATATTTTCTATATTGTCTAGATTTGCCTCAAGCCAATTACGAGCAAACATTACTATACTCTCAACATAAAATCAATTTTAATGGAACCTTCTGGTGCAAATACACATTCAATAAACTTCTCCTATAGCTGTTGCATTATGTGTCTTTGGTGGTTTGGCAGCTGTACTGGAGCCTCTTGTGAGCTTGTTTATGCTTCAGTGAAATCTTACAAGTTTACGCCAGTTTGTGCTTTAAGCTAAATAATATCTCCTATTCATTTGTTAAGGAGTCTGTTATAATCTAGTTTGGTATTTTTATGGCTCTCAACTCGATCGAAGTTCCCCCTTTGTGTGTTTAGTTGGAAGATGGTGAGAAAAGTGTCCTTTTTGGTTGAAGGCAGGTTTGTACACATCTGTGACAGACTGGCGACAATTCAGCACGACACTTAAATTACCCCGGACACTCAGACTTGTCAGGCCGAAAATGCAGAGTCGAGGTATCAAGTGGAGCGTCGCATGATCGTTTACAGGAAGCTGAAGGTGTGTGTGCGTGCGACGGGGACGCGAATCGGCAGTCAGACAGCAGAGTCGTGTGGCTCAACAGATACTGATTTATTATCATTAGTCCTAACGAAGGGAATATGCTGAAACAGTTGCAGTGCATCAACGCATCAATTTTATCTTTTGAGAGGGAAATGCAGACAATTCATTTTGGCAGTGGTGATATGACAATGACACGGGGGTCAGATGAGGAATGATTAAACAATCCAAAGACCACGTTGCTTGAAATGTCTGCAGAGATCCTCTCTGTGCGTTCAAGGAGTTGCAGAAAAAATATATGACATGTTCATGACACTTTTGACTAAACACAGAATGGTGGTCCTGAATATGAATGTGTTTTTTTTTCAACTGCAGGCGAAGCCGATCGCAGACCTGCCACATGCTACAATACATGGCTCACACGGCTGCGGATGTGCACTAATGCGGTGGGTGTGGATCACGGCGGTGTGGCGGCGAATTCGCTTTCATTCGAGGTGCTAAAAATCAGCTCGTTTCCCTTCTATCAGTACTGCGGGGATAAAGGGTGCAGGAAATGCTTGAAATTGTCCAAAATACACCAAATTCATACAGCAACCAGGTACTTTTTCCAGACGGAGGATGGAAGCCGGCAGAACATTAAGGCTGGAAGCCTACCAATTATCACAGTCATTTGCAAAACACAATGTTTTCTGACATCTTTTCTTCCCCCCCAGAGGGAGGAAGATAGGAAGCTACCATGATCATCTGCAGTGTTTCTCTTTGTTTATCAATAACCTCCTCACATAGCGGCTCCAGCGAAGGCGTTGGGATTTCACTCATTAAGCGAGCCGGGGGGGAAGAAAAAGTCACAAAAAAAGTGAAAACTAATTGGAAGAGGCACATGTCGCTCTTTGTGTCGATACCTGTTTTAGCGGGGGAACGCGAGTACAGCTAATGAACACGGTGCATATAAATCACAGGGTCTTCAAGAATATATGTGTGTGTGAGTCACAGCTCCGATACCTTCGTCTCCTGTCTTCACCGACAACTTATCTGAGAACAATTTAGCAGTTTGAAGAGCTTAGCACATACACACACACAAACCCAAAAATCCATTGCATAAACCCATTTAATGTGATCTACCACAGGAGGCACCTATACTTTACGCAAATCGAGGAGATGGTGTAATTCAGCTCAAAGTGTTGCTTGTGCATTATACAACGCAGTGTGAACGAATCCAAATTTGATTTTTATCACTGCTTTAGCTGCAAATTACTGGCTTAATAACTGAGCCATAAATAACCCTTAAATGCTCCCAGTAGCTGCATAAATTCAAACATTATAACAACAGTTTTAGATACTCATTAAAGGTATAATAATTCAAACCGTGTTAGTGCTTTGTGCAAATTACAATACATATGTATAAGTACAAAGTCACACAATGCAAATTAAGATCACCAGCGATGTGAATGCTTTTATTTCTAAATTTATTGGTGTCTTTGACACTATTATATTATTAATCTTTGTGTTGAAACAGAAAACAATTAAATCATAAAAAAAAAAAGAAATACCATAGCGCATAGTGTAAGTAATTCTAATAACTGAATACTGCTTGTATTGCTTTCTTCTGCTACAGTCGCCGGCCGTGTACTTCAGATGACAAGCCAAATGCAACAGAGCTTATAAATGGCTGCTGGCGAGTGTTGGATGGACTCGGCAGGGTATTGAGTTTTAGCATCTAGCTGCTGGTGAGGTTGGACGCTTCCCAAATGGACCAATCTGTAGTAAATGGGGTTACACAGCGTCTAAGGTTGCAGATGGCATTCGAAAACACACTAGTCTACAATACACCACCCCTCTTTCTTAAAAAAAAAAAAAAAAGGCTCAAGCACAAAAAGTAGGTTTGCAAGGTTGACACTTTAAGATGAAGGTGATTGTTAACACTCAGTTTGAGTTTGGAATCCATTCTCAATCCTGGTCTCTGTGGAGACAATCATCCTCTAATAACAGTAATCTATCTCCTCGTTGGCCAGGACAATAGCAGTTCTGCAGGGGATGTAGACCTGAGAGAGAAAGGGAGACAAAAGAACGCAGGGAGAAAACGTCAGTTGACAATTGGAGATTAATGACGTTAACAAGATCACCCGTTCCGGAAATTACTGAATCTTCACAGTTTGATGTTTGTGTGAGACATGCAGGCATGGCCACTCCTCACAATCAACACGACGGCTGAAAGCTGGAGGAAGAAGAAGAAGAAGAAGCAGAGGAAGATGGGAGGTGTGTTTAGAGGGATATCCACAAACAGTCTGGATCGAAGAGGAGCGCCAAGGTTAGAGAGGCGTAATCAACAGTGTGACGAAGCTGCTGCTGCATTAGGACCTCTGGGTGGTGGCGGAGTCGGTACATCAGGACGAGGAGCCTTCAAACTGCCGCCGTGGCATTAAAACTGTGAAGCCTCCAAACTTCCCCAGCGGGCCCTTTATATGTCAGAAATTCATATCGTTAACGTAGTTTTCTATTCAGAGCTTGTGTATCCAAGTGAACAAACAAGCAAGGGTGTGG